>JAMWET010001163.1:0-52500 GCA_024036415.1 Prochilodus magdalenae
GTGACCTCACGAGCCCAGGTGCTGGTTTAAGCTGGTATAGTGCTGGTTTAAGATGGTCTGGCGCTGGTCTGGTGCTGGTTTAAGATGTTCTGGCGCTGGTCTGGTGCTGGTTTAAGATGTTCTGGTTCTGGTTTAAGATGGTATAGTCCTGGTTTAAGCTGGTCTGGTGCTGATCTTTAGCCGGGTAGGGGAACATGCTGAATGTGTGATATCCTGTGGTCCTGCTGTAAGAGGAAACCGGTTTGAAGGTGAAGAGCTGACCACTCGTCCCGGCGGCCTGCACTCAGGTGTGTAAACAGGTTCAGGAATAAATGTAAACAAATGAAATATTAACCAGGACCGGAGCGGGCCCCTCTAAAGAAAGCACAATGCCGCGGTAAGGCCGATCGAAAGGTCAAGTGATCAGAGGAGAATTAACCACAGAGCAAAGTGGGACTGAAAAGAACGCCGTCCCTTTTATCTGCCTAATGGCCTCGCTCGCTCGCTCTCTCTCTCTCTCTCTCTCTCTTTCTCTCTCTCTCTCTCTCTCTCCATTTCCCTCACTCTCTCTCACTCTCCCTTTCTCTCTCGCTCGCTCTCCTTTTCTCTCTCGCTCTCCCTTTCTCTCTCTCTCTATCACTCTCTCTCTCGCTCTCTCTTTCTGTCTCTCTCTCTTGCTCTCTCTTTCTCTCTGCTACTGTCTCTCTCTCTCCCTCTCCTTCTCTCGATTTTTCCTGTATGTAGCAGATGTGATACAGTTTATCCAGGTCATAAAGCTTGAAAGAGCCTGGAAGTGGCCAGGTAGTGTAAGTAACTGGGGTGTTTCTAATAAAGTGGCCAGGTAGTGGAAGTAACTGTAGTGACTGTAGGTAGCGACTGTAGGTAGAGACTGTAGGTAGCGGCTGTAGGTAGTGACTGTAGGTAGGGACTGTAGGTAGGGACTGTAGGTAGTGACTGTAGGTAGCGGAGTGTAGGTAGTGACTGTGGGTAGGGACTGTAGGTAGGGACTGTAGGTAGCGGAGTGTAGGTAGTGACTGTGGGTAGGGACTGTAGGTAGTGACTGTAGGTAGCGGAGTGTAGGTAGTGCCTGTAGGTAGCGGAGTGTAGGTAGCGACTGTAGGTAGAGACTGTAGGTAGCGGCTGTAGGTAGGGACTGTAGGTAGCGACTGTAGGTAGGGACTGTAGGTAGGGACTGTAGGTAGTGACTGTAGGTAGGGACTGTAGGTAGGGACTGTAGGTAGCTACTGTAGGTAGGGACTGTAGGTAGCGGCTGTAGGTAGCGGAGTGTAGGTAGGGACTGTAGGTAGGGACTGTAGGAAGGGACTGTAGGTAGCGACTGTAGGTAGGGACTGTAGGTAGCGACTGTAGGTAGCGACTGTAGGTAGGGACTGTAGGTAGGGCCTGTAGGTAGCGACTGTAGGTAGTGACTGTAGGTAGCGGCTGTAGGTAGGGACTGTAGGTAGCGCCTGTAGGTAGGGACTGTAGGTAGCGACTGTAGGTAGCGGCTGTAGGTAGGGACTGTAGGTAGGGACTGTAGGTAGCGCCTGTAGGTAGGGACTGTAGGTAGCGACTGTAGGTAGCGGCTGTAGGTAGGGCCTGTAGGTAGGGACTGTAGGTAGTGCCTGTAGGTAGCGGCTGTAGGTAGTGACTGTAGGTAGGGACTGTAGGTAGGGACTGTAGGTAGCGGCTGTAGGTAGCGGAGTGTAGGTAGGGACTGTAGGTAGGGACTGTAGGTAGGGACTGTAGGTAGCGACTGTAGGTAGCGACTGTAGGTAGGGACTGTAGGTAGGGCCTGTAGGTAGCGACTGTAGGTAGTGACTGTAGGTAGCGACTGTAGGTAGTGACTGTAGGTAGGGACTGTAGGTAGCGGAGTGTAGGTAGGGACTGTAGGTAGTGACTGTAGGTAGTGCCTGTAGGTAGGGACTGTAGGTAGCGACTGTAGGTAGTGACTGTAGGTAGCGACTGTAGGTAGCGGAGTGTAGGTAGGGACTATAGGTAGGGACTGTAGGTAGTGCCTGTAGGTAGCGGCTGTAGGTAGTGACTGTAGGTAGGGACTGTAGGTAGGGACTGTAGGTAGCGGCTGTAGGTAGCGGAGTGTAGGTAGGGACTGTAGGTAGGGACTGTAGGTAGTGACTGTAGGTAGGGACTGTAGGTAGTGACTGTAGGTAGGGACTGTAGGTAGGGACTGTAGGTAGCTACTGTAGGTAGGGACTGTAGGTAGCGGCTGTAGGTAGCGGAGTGTAGGTAGGGACTGTAGGTAGGGACTGTAGGTAGGGACTGTAGGTAGCGACTGTAGGTAGGGACTGTAGGTAGCGACTGTAGGTAGCGACTGTAGGTAGGGACTGTAGGTAGGGACTGTAGGTAGAGACTGTAGGTAGTGACTGTAGGTAGCGCCTGTAGGTAGGGACTGTAGGTAGCGACTGTAGGTAGCGGCTGTAGGTAGGGACTGTAGGTAGTGCCTGTAGGTAGCGGCTGTAGGTAGCGGCTGTAGGTAGGGCCTGTAGGTAGGGACTGTAGGTAGTGCCTGTAGGTAGCGGCTGTAGGTAGTGACTGTAGGTAGGGACTGTAGGTAGGGACTGTAGGTAGCGGAGTGTAGGTAGCGGAGTGTAGGTAGCGGAGTGTAGGTAGGGACTGTAGGTAGGGACTGTAGGTAGGGACTGTAGGTAGCGACTGTAGGTAGGGACTGTAGGTAGCGACTGTAGGTAGTGACTGTAGGTAGCGACTGTAGGTAGCGACTGTAGGTAGCGGAGTGTAGGTAGGGACTATAGGTAGCGGAGTGTAGGTAGCGGCTGTAGGTAGCGGAGTGTAGGTAGCGACTGTAGGTAGAGACTGTAGGTAGCGACTGTAGGTAGGGACTGTAGGTAGCGACTGTAGGTAGCGACTGTAGGTAGGAACTGTAGGTAGCGGCTGTGGGTAGGGACTGTAGGAAGCGACTGTCGGTAGGAACTGTAGGTAGAGACTGTAGGTAGTGACTGTAGGTAGCGGCTGTGGGTAGGGACTGTAGGTAGGGACTGTAGGTAGGGGAGTGTAGGTAGCGACTGTAGGTAGGGGAGTGTAGGTAGCGACTGTAGGTAGGAACTGTAGGTAGCGGCTGTGGGTAGGGACTGTAGGTAGCGACTGTAGTTAGGGACTGTAGGTAGAGACTGTAGGTAGCGACTGTAGGTAGCGACTGTAGGTAGGAACTGTAGGTAGCGGCTGTGGGTAGGGACTGTAGGTAGGGACTGTAGGTAGAGACTGTAGGTAGGGACTGTAGGTAGCGGCTGTGGGTAGGGGACTGTAGGTAGGAACTGTAGGTAGGGACTGTAGGTAGTGCCTGTAGGTAGGGACTGTAGGTAGCGGCTGTGGGTAGGGACTGTAGGTAGGGACTGTAGGTAGGAACTGTAGGTAGGGACTGTAGGTAGTGCCTGTAGGTAGCGACTGTAGGTAGCGGCTGTAGGTAGCGACTGTAGGTAGCGACTGTAGGTAGCGCCTGTAGGTAGCGCCTGTAGGTAGGGACTGTAGGTAGTGCCTGTAGGTAGCGGCTGTAGGTAGCGGCTGTAGGTAGCGGCTGTAGGTAGGGACTGTAGGTAGGGACTGTAGGTAGGGACTGTAGGTAGCGACTGTAGGTAGCGACTGTAGGTAGGGCCTGTAGGTAGGGCCTGTAGGTAGCGACTGTAGGTAGGGACTGTAGGTAGCGACTGTAGGTAGGGACTGTAGGTAGCGACTGTAGGTAGGGACTGTAGGTAGCGACTGTAGGTAGGGACTGTAGGTAGGGACTGTAGGTAGGGCCTGTAGGTAGCGACTGTAGGTAGTGACTGTAGGTAGTGCCTGTAGGTAGTGCCTGTAGGTAGCGGAGTGTAGGTAGCGGAGTGTAGGTAGCGGAGTGTAGGTAGCGGAGTGTAGGTAGTGACTGTAGGTAGTGCCTGTAGGTAGGGACTGTAGGTAGCGGCTGTAGGTAGGGACTGTAGGTAGCGGCTGTAGGTAGGGACTGTAGGTAGCGGAGTGTAGGTAGTGACTGTAGGTAGGGACTGTAGGTAGTGCCTGTAGGTAGGGACTGTAGGTAGCGGCTGTAGGTAGGGACTGTAGGTAGCGGCTGTAGGTAGCGGAGTGTAGGTAGGGACTGTAGGTAGTGACTGTAGGTAGGGACTGTAGGTAGCGGAGTGTAGGTAGGGACTGTAGGTAGTGACTGTAGGTAGCGACTGTAGGTAGTGACTGTAGGTAGTGACTGTAGGTAGTGCCTGTAGGTAGTGACTGTAGGTAGGGACTGTAGGTAGCGGAGTGTAGGTAGGGACTGTAGGTAGTGACTGTAGGTAGCGACTGTAGGTAGTGCCTGTAGGTAGTGACTGTAGGTAGGGACTGTAGGTAGCGGAGTGTAGGTAGGGACTGTAGGTAGTGACTGTAGGTAGCGACTGTAGGTAGGGACTGTAGGTAGCGGAGTGTAGGTAGGGACTGTAGGTAGGGACTGTAGGTAGCGACTGTAGGTAGTGACTGTAGGTAGGGACTGTAGGTAGTGCCTGTAGGTAGGGACTGTAGGTAGTGCCTGTAGGTAGCGACTGTAGGTAGCGACTGTAGGTAGTGCCTGTAGGTAGGGACTGTAGGTAGGGACTGTAGGTAGCGGAGTGTAGGTAGGGACTGTAGGTAGTGACTGTAGGTAGCGACTGTAGGTAGTGCCTGTAGGTAGGGACTGTAGGTAGGGACTGTAGGTAGCGGAGTGTAGGTAGGGACTGTAGGTAGTGACTGTAGGTAGCGACTGTAGGTAGTGCCTGTAGGTAGGGACTGTAGGTAGTGCCTGTAGGTAGCGACTGTAGGTAGTGACTGTAGGTAGCGGAGTGTAGGTAGTGCCTGTAGGTAGCGGAGTGTAGGTAGTGCCTGTAGGTAGCGACTGTAGGTAGTGCCTGTAGGTAGGGACTGTAGGTAGTGACTGTAGGTAGCGGAGTGTAGGTAGCGGAGTGTAGGTAGGGACTGTAGGTAGTGACTGTAGGTAGGGACTGTAGGTAGCGGAGTGTAGGTAGGGACTGTAGGTAGTGACTGTAGGTAGCGACTGTAGGTAGTGACTGTAGGTAGTGACTGTAGGTAGTGCCTGTAGGTAGTGACTGTAGGTAGGGACTGTAGGTAGCGGAGTGTAGGTAGGGACTGTAGGTAGTGACTGTAGGTAGCGACTGTAGGTAGGGACTGTAGGTAGCGGAGTGTAGGTAGGGACTGTAGGTAGGGACTGTAGGTAGCGACTGTAGGTAGTGACTGTAGGTAGGGACTGTAGGTAGTGCCTGTAGGTAGGGACTGTAGGTAGTGCCTGTAGGTAGCGACTGTAGGTAGCGACTGTAGGTAGTGCCTGTAGGTAGGGACTGTAGGTAGGGACTGTAGGTAGCGGAGTGTAGGTAGGGACTGTAGGTAGTGACTGTAGGTAGCGACTGTAGGTAGTGCCTGTAGGTAGGGACTGTAGGTAGGGACTGTAGGTAGCGGAGTATAGGTAGGGACTGTAGGTAGGGACTGTAGGTAGCGGAGTGTAGGTAGGGACTGTAGGTAGTGACTGTAGGTAGCGACTGTAGGTAGTGCCTGTAGGTAGGGACTGTAGGTAGTGCCTGTAGGTAGCGACTGTAGGTAGTGACTGTAGGTAGCGGAGTGTAGGTAGTGCCTGTAGGTAGCGACTGTAGGTAGTGCCTGTAGGTAGGGACTGTAGGTAGTGACTGTAGGTAGTGACTGTAGGTAGGGACTGTAGGTAGTGCCTGTAGGTAGCGACTGTAGGTAGTGCCTGTAGGTAGCGAGTGTAGGTAGGGACTGTAGGTAGCGGCTGTAGGTAGCGGAGTGTAGGTAGGGACTGTAGGTAGCGGCTGTAGGTAGCGGAGTGTAGGTAGGGACTGTAGGTAGGGACTGTAGGTAGGGACTGTAGGTAGCGGGCTGTAGGTAGCGGCTGTAGGTAGTGACTGTAGGTAGCGGAGTGTAGGTAGCGGCTGTAGGTAGCGGAGTGTTGGGACTGAAGCTGTGCTAATGGCGTGACGCTGCAGTTGCTTTGCATTGTCTTAAAGCCAGAAAGCTTTTTCTGGAGTCCCAGGAGAGAGACGCACACTGCAGCTCAGCACCAGCACCAAAATAAAACTTTCATATGCTGCACTTTAAAGGAGCAGGCTCTCTCCCTGTGCCTCCCCACGCTCCTCCGTTAGTCTGAGGGGCTAGCGCCGTGCCGTTTGCCTGCCGTGTCTCTGCTCTGTATTTGACAGGTGTCAGGGTGTGCATGGCCGTGTTGAATCCCTAACAGCTCTCGGCGTTCTCCGTAATGAGCTTCGTTTCCATGCAGCTCTGCGTTTTCCTCCAGTAGCAGTGAGCAGAAATATCGCTGCGGAGGAGTAGCGAGGCGAGCTGTTTGCTTTAAAGGTCTGGCAGGAAAACGGTGGCAGGTTTTAGGAGCAGTAAATAAAGTCCACGTTCTTCAAAGTAGGGGAACGTTCTCCTGAGCAGAACATTCCTCCCGGAGTTCTGATCCAGCCTTCGTGCCACATTTAACCTAACCAGGCACTACACCTTTGTTATCTGCACCATGGGTGTAAGGTACTGCTGAAGTACTCAAGCCGGGTCTCGAGGCGTGGTATTGAAATAAGCGGCGTCCTGTCCTATTAGCTGTCAGCCCTGGACTGACTCCGTACATCCTAATCTATACTCTGAGTGTTGGACCTGACGGTACCGGCACTCAGAGTCTTGGAATTAATGGTATTATCACTCTGTGTCTTACACTTGGTAGTATTGGCACTCAGGGTCTTTGACTTGATAGCATCGGCACTCAGAGTCTAGGACTTGGTAGTATTGGCACCCAGAGTCTTAGATTTGGTAGTACTGGCATTTAGAGTCTTGGACTTGATAGTGTTGGCACTCAGAGTCTTGGACTTGGTATTTGGCATATGAAGTCCTGGACTTTATGGCATCGGCAGTCTTGGATTTAATCGTATTGAGTATCTTGAATGTAATACTATCTGCACTCTGAGTCTTGGACTTGATAGTGTTGGCCCCCAGAGTCTTGGACTTGGTAGTATTTGCACTCAGAGTCTTGGACTTGGTACGCTGGCACTCTGAGTCTTGGAATTAATGGTATTGGCACTCTCTGTTTCGAACTTGATAGCATTTGCACTCAGAGTCTTGGACTTGGTATTTGGCACTTAGAGTCTTGGATTTGGTAGTATTGGCACTTAGAGACTTGGACTTTATGGCATCGGCAGTCTTGGAAATTAATAGTATGAATGTAATACTATCTGCACTCTGAGTCTTGGACTTGATAGTGTTGCAATCTGAGCCTTGGACTTGATAGTGTTGGCACTCTGA
Source organism: Prochilodus magdalenae (assembly GCA_024036415.1). Lineage (NCBI taxonomy): Eukaryota > Metazoa > Chordata > Actinopteri > Characiformes > Prochilodontidae > Prochilodus > Prochilodus magdalenae. Next base: position 7,267 of record JAMWET010001163.1, read on the forward strand.
GTCTTGGACTTGATAGTGTTGGTACTCTGAGTCTTGGACTTGATAGTGTTGGTACTCTGAGTCTTGGACTTGATAGTTTTGGCACTCTGGGTCTTGGACTTGATAGTGTTGGCACTCTGGGTCTTGGAAATAATAGTATTGGCACTCAGAGTCTTAGATTTGGTATTATCTATACTTAAGCTCACCTTAAACTTGATAGTATCAACACCCAGAGTCTTGAACTTAGTAGTTGGTACTTGGAGTCTTGGACTTTGTAGTATTTGCACTCAGAGTCTTGGACTTGATAATGCTGGCACTCAGGGTCTTGGACGTGATAGCATCGCCACTCAGAGTCTTAGATTTGGTAGTATTGGCACTTAGAGTCTTGGACTTGGTATTTGGCACTTGAAGTCTTGGACTTGACAGTGTTGGCACTCAGAGTCTTGGATTAAGAGGTATTAACACTCCACATCTTGAATGTAATAGTATCTGCACTCTGAGTCTTGGACTTGATAGTACTGACCTTCAAACTCGTCTGGGACTTTATGGTATTTGACACTTGGACTTGTCACCACACTGAGAACAGAGATGCCATCCAAACAGTCCCAGGCACTGGTGGACTCCATGCCCAGTGGTGTAAAGGTCTTAACTTTGTTTCCAGTGTGATTACATGACTTGGCGGACCGATTTACTGGCCGTTGGGCAACTCACTGACTGCTCCTATAACAGCAGCTCTATAGAAATCCGTTTAGTAACGGCCTCCAGCCCTGGCTCACAGCTATCACAGGCACTAACATTACTGATGCTTGTTCCACAGAGGTGCTGATCTGGGATCCAGTCTTCACTTTCATATCAGCTGGCTTTCCTGATCCACGACCTGGAATCCTAATTTAGGATGGTACATGCCAGATTCTCTCGTTTTGAGGGAAACTGTATTTGGGATTACATAAAAGATCGAGCACTGGAGGAGCGGAGCGCTTGTTTTCTGGGTGTACGAATCACATGACAGTGCCACAGAGTCAGGTATTAATCAGGAGGGCAGCGACTGAGGAGCGCGGCACTGTCAGGGCTCGCACTGCCGCACTCGGTCCAGCTGGAAGTGAAGGTGATGAAACTCTGGAAGCCCTTTTCACCCTCCTGCTGATGAAACCTGTAGCTTCTCCGACACACGGCTCGGTGCTGGAGGACGAATGACTGTAGCTTCACCTTTATCACCTCTTAGAAATCAATACCGCTCAATGTGTTTTTAATGGTGGCCCCTCGGAATGACCCCCAGTGGCCATTACGACCGAGCTGCGCTGATATAGGAGGTGAGGTCTGTAGTGCTGGAGCGAAGGTGGAGAAGACCAGACTGGAGTTGCTACTGATTGCTGCAACAAATCTGAGTTCTGAGAGAACAGTGATGCGGTCCGGAAGCAGAAACTCATTGGTTCTGATGCACTAACGTTGTGACACTAACATTCCAATTCCAGCCTTTCCATTCATTCTTGTTATAGCGTTCCTTTTCCAACATTTCTGTTGTAACCTCCTGATCCAACATTCCCGTCCCAACATTCCAAAATTCTGTTTTGTGGTGTTGAAAGTGTTGCTATTAAAATTCCAGCATTCCTACTTCAACATTCAATTCAGTTCAGTTCAACTTTATTGTCATTATACCAAACCAATACCAACACAGGGTTGGGCAGTACAACGAAACACAGTTAGTGGTGTAGTCGTGTTCTGGTAGGAGTCTTTAGTGGTGTAGTCGTGTTCTGGTAGGAGTCTTTAGTGGTGTAGTCGTGTTCTGGTAGCAGTCTTTAGTGGTGTAGCGTGTTCTGGTAGCAGTCTTTAGTGGTGTAGTCGTGTTCTGGTAGGAGTCTTTAGTGGTGTAGTCGTGTTCTGGAAGCAGTCTTTAGTGGTGTAGCGTGTTCTGGTAGGAGTCTTTAGTGGTGTAGTCGTGTTCTGGTAGGAGTCTTTAGTGGTGTAGTCGTGTTCTGGTAGGAGTCTTTAGCGGTGTAGTCGTGTTCTGGTAGGAGTCTTTAGTGGTGTAGTCGTGTTCTGGTAGCAGTCTTTAGTGGTGTAGCGTGTTCTGGTAGGAGTCTTTAGTGGTGTAGTTGTGTTCTGGTAGCTGTCTTTAGCGGTGTAGTCGTGTTCTGGTAGGAGTCTTTAGTGGTGTAGTCGTGTTCTGGTAGGAGTCTTTAGTGGTGTAGTCGTGTTCTGGTAGGAGTCTTTAGTGGTGTAGTCGTGTTCTGGTAGCAGTCTTTAGTGGTGTAGCGTGTTCTGGTAGCAGTCTTTAGTGGTGTAGTCGTGTTCTGGTAGGAGTCTTTAGTGGTGTAGTCGTGTTCTGGAAGCAGTCTTTAGTGGTGTAGCGTGTTCTGGTAGGAGTCTTTAGTGGTGTAGTCGTGTTCTGGTAGGAGTCTTTAGTGGTGTAGCGTGTTCTGGTAGCAGTCTTTAGTGGTGTAGCGTGTTCTGGTAGGAGTCTTTAGTGGTGTAGTCGTGTTCTGGTAGGAGTCTTTAGTGGTGTAGTCGTGTTCTGGTAGGAGTCTTTAGCGGTGTAGTCGTGTTCTGGTAGGAGTCTTTAGTGGTGTAGTCGTGTTCTGGTAGCAGTCTTTAGTGGTGTAGCGTGTTCTGGTAGGAGTCTTTAGTGGTGTAGTTGTGTTCTGGTAGCTGTCTTTAGTGGTGTAGTCGTGTTCTGGTAGCAGTCTTTAGTGGTGTAGTCGTGTTCTGGTAGCTGTCTTTAGTGGTGTAGTCGTGTTCTGGTAGGAGTCTTTAGTGGTGTAGTCGTGTTCTGGTAGCAGTCTTTAGCGGTGTAGTTGTGTTCTGGTAGGAGTCTTTAGTGGTGTAGTTGTGTTCTGGTAGGAGTCTTTAGTGGTGTAGTCGTGTTCTGGTAGGAGTCTTTAGCGGTGTAGTCGTGTTCTGGTAGGAGTCTTTAGTGGTGTAGTCGTGTTCTGGTAGGAGTCTTTAGCGGTGTAGTCGTGTTCTGGTAGGAGTCTTTAGTGGTGTAGTCGTGTTCTGGTAGGAGTCGTTAGTGGTGTAGTCGTGTTCTGGTAGCAGTCTTTAGCGGTGTAGTCGTGTTCTGGTAGGAGTCTTTAGTGGTGTAGTCGTGTTCTGGTAGCAGTCTTTAGTGGTGTAGCGTGTTCTGGTAGGAGTCTTTAGTGGTGTAGTCGTGTTCTGGTAGCAGTCTTTAGTGGTGTAGCGTGTTCTGGTAGGAGTCTTTAGTGGTGTAGTCGTGTTCTGGTAGGAGTCTTTAGTGGTGTAGTCGTGTTCTGGTAGGAGTCTTTAGTGGTGTAGTCGTGTTCTGGTAGCAGTCTTTAGTGGTGTAGTCGTGTTCTGGTAGGAGTCTTTAGTGGTGTAGTCGTGTTCTGGTAGCAGTCTTTAGTGGTGTAGCGTGTTCTGGTAGGAGTCTTTAGTGGTGTAGTCGTGTTCTGGTAGCAGTCTTTAGTGGTGTAGCGTGTTCTGGTAGGAGTCTTTAGTGGTGTAGCGTGTTCTGGTAGCAGTCTTTAGCGGTGTAGTCGTGTTCTGGTAGGAGTCTTTAGCGGTGTAGTCGTGTTCTGGTAGCACTCTTTAGTGGTGTAGCGTGTTCTGGTAGGAGTCTTTAGTGGTGTAGCCGTGTTCTGGTAGCAGTCTTTAGCGGTGTAGTCGTGTTCTGGTAGCACTCTTTAGTGGTGTAGCGTGTTCTGGTAGGAGTCTTTAGTGGTGTAGTCTTGTTCTGGTAGGAGTCTTTAGCGGTGTAGTCGTGTTCTGGTAGGAGTCTTTAGTGGTGTAGTCGTGTTCTGGTAGCAGTCTTTAGCGGTGTAGTCGTGTTCTGGTAGCACTCTTTAGTGGCGTAGCGTGTTCTGGTAGGAGTCTTTAGTGGTGTAGTCTTGTTCTGGTAGGAGTCTTTAGTGGTGTAGTCTTGTTCTGGTAGCAGTCTTTAGCGGTGTAGTCGTGTTCTGGTAGCAGTCTTTAGTGGTGTAGTCTTGTTCTGGTAGGAGTCTTTAGTGGTGTAGCGTGTTCTGGTAGCAGTCTTTAGTGGTGTAGCGTGTTCTGGTAGCGGTCTTTAGTGGTGTAGTCGTGTTCTGGTAGGAGTCTTTAGTGGTGTAGTCTTGTTCTGGTAGGAGTCTTTAGTGGTGTAGCGTGTTCTGGTAGCGGTCTTTAGTGGTGTAGTCGTGTTCTGGTAGGAGTCTTTAGTGGTGTAGTCTTGTTCTGGTAGCAGTCTTTAGTGGTGTAGTCGTGTTCTGGTAGCAGTCTTTAGTGGTGTAGTCGTGTTCTGGTAGGAGTCTTTAGTGGTGTAGCGTGTTCTGGTAGCAGTCTTTAGTGGTGTAGTCGTGTTCTGGTAGGAGTCTTTAGTGGTGTAGTCGTGTTCTGGTAGGAGTCTTTAGTGGTGTAGTCTTGTTCTGGTAGCAGTCTTTAGTGGTGTAGTCGTGTTCTGGTAGGAGTCTTTAGTGGTGTAGTCGTGTTCTGGTAGGAGTCTTTAGTGGTGTAGTCTTGTTCTGGTAGGAGTCTTTAGTGGTGTAGTCTTGTTCTGGTAGCAGTCTTTAGTGGTGTAGTCTTGTTCTGGTAGCAGTCTTTAGTGGTGTAGCCGTGTTCTGGTAGCAGTCTTTAGGGGTGTAGTCCTGTTCTGGTAGCAGTCTTTAGTGGTGTAGTCGTGTTCTGGTAGGAGTCTTTAGTGGTGTAGCGTGTTCTGGTAGCAGTCTTTAGTGGTGTAGTCGTGTTCTGGTAGGAGTCTTTAGTGGTGTAGTCGTGTTCTGGTAGGAGTCCTTCAGTGTTCCTTGCCTGGCCTTCATCCTGAGGAATGTTGTTCTGCTGGTGGTTCTGCTCGGTGTTCCAGCTGCGGGGGTCTCCGTGCTGCAGTGTGGATTTTTTATGTGTCTGAAACGCGAGAGTTCATCAATAACAGTAAACCTGGAGCAGCACACGCGGGCGTGACTCTCCGCCTGTTTAATGGACTCTCGGTTTTATTTATCCCCTCTGCTGGGGTCTGTGTATGTGTGTGTGTGTGAGAGTGTGTGTGTGTGTGAGAGTGTGTGTGTGTCTGTGTGTCTGTGTGTGTGTGTGTGTGTGTGTGTGTGTGTGTATGTGAGTGTGTGTGTGTGTGTGTGTGTTTATGTGTGTGTGTGTGTGTGTGTGTGAGTGTGTGTGTGTACATGTGTGTGTGAATGAGACAGAGAAGAGTGTGTTATGATATTGTGAGAAGAGAGAGAGAGGGAGGGAGTTGAGGGAAAGAGAGAGTGGGAAATAGAGAGAACGAGTGAGACACAAAGAAAGAAAAAGACAGAGGGAAAAGGATAAGAAAGAGGGAAGAGGCAGATAGAGAGAGAAGAAAGAAAAGAAGGAGAGAAGAAAGGTAGGTAGAAGGAGAGAGAGCTAGCAAGGCTCTCACAACACAGTTACACAACACATGGCTGGCTGTGATGGAGGGAAGCTGAACTGAGAGGGGAGGAGGAGGGAGGGGAGAGAGGAGGAGGAGAGAGAGGGGAGAGACTGGGAGGAGGGAGAGGAGAGAGAGAGAGTGTGATATGATTAAACTGAGGAAAGCTTATATGCTCTGTATGTGATAATCAGTTCATATAAAAGTCCTAGGTGTGATATATGTGGTGGTGGATGAGTGTGGTGGAGGAGGGGGTGTGGTGGTGGATGAGTGTGGTGGGGGTGGTAGGGGTTGGTTGGTGGCTCTTTAGTCCTCTGATCTTGCGCTCTAGTCATAAACGATCCTCCACGCGGGACACCTGAGAGGTCTAAAGGACACTCATGCTGCTTTAATGAGCTGAAAGTCCATGGTGGAAGTTTCAGCTCTCAGAACTACAAATCCCAGAAGCCCTTGCAGCATGACCATTATTTAAACATCATTCAAAATCACTGTGTTTCTTAAACGGAAGAAATTCCAAAACAGGAAACACAGCTGAAGCAGCCCACTCATGCTGAAGGAGAGTTTCAGCCAGGCCTGGTTTTTAAAAAAGCATGAAACAGAGTAACCAATTAAAAGAGAGCTCATTTGCATGTTATTCCCTGTTTAATTGAGAGGAATGTAAACATATAACCATCACACAGCCGCTCGGTGCAGGAGACAGGCCCTCCTCCGTCCAGGTCTCCCCACACCTGAAGCTCTCAGAGCATCTCGCTCAGGGGGAGGTCACCGAACGACCAGCACTCTCTTTGTGAGAACAGGACGGAGGACAGGAACCCCAGACTCTCATTTCCTCCTGAGAGCGCCCAGAGCTGTCATGCCTTTCTCTCCGTTTATCACTCCATCCATCTCCTCTCACAGACACGAAGGAGAACGAAGATGCAGCTGAAGCCCTGTGTTTATAATGCTCTCTCATACACAGAGAGAGAGAGAGAGAGAGAGAGAGAGAGAGAGAGAGAGAGAGAGAGAGAGAGAGAGAGTAATCTGAAGCTCGGTGCGCAGAATGAAATGTCTGCAGTACTAAAGCAGGATTAAATTGCAGCGCTCATCTGCTCTGACCAAACTGATTTACCTCCCCCACTACAATCTCTCTCCCTCCCTTTCTCCCTCTCTCTCTCTCTCTCTCTCTCTCTGAATGTAGGTACTGTGGTATAGACTGAGTCTGTTCTACAGTTTCTCATTAGGTGGAGTGTATAACTATAAGCTCTAAATGTAGGTACTGTGGTATAGACTGAGTCTGTTCTACAGTTTCTCATTAGGTCGAGTGTATAACTCTAAGCTCTAAATGTAGGTACTGTGGTATAGACTGAGTCTGTTCTACAGTCTCTCATTAGGTGGTGTGTATAACTATAAGCTCTAAATGTAGGTACTGTGGTATAGACTGAGTCTGTTCTACAGTTTCTCATTAGGTCGAGTGTATAACTCTAAGCTCTAAATGTAGGTACTGTGGTATAGACTGGGTCTGTTCTACAGTTCCTCATTAGGTGGAGTGTATAACTATAAGCTCTAAATGTAGGTACTGTGGTATAGACTGAGTCTGTTCTACAGTTTCTCATTAGGTGGAGTGTATAACTATAAGCTCTAAATGTAGGTACTGTGGTATAGACTGAGTCTGTTCTACAGTTTCTCATTAGGTGGAGTGTATAACTCTAAGCTCTAAATGTAGGTACTGTGGTATAGACTGAGTCTGTTCTACAGTTTCTCATTAGGTGGAGTGTATAACTCTAAGCTCTAAATGTAGGTACTGTGGTATAGACTGAGTCTGTTCTACAGTTCCTCATTAGGTGGAGTGTCTAACTCTAAGCTCTAAATGTAGGTACTGTGGTATAGACTGAGTCTGTTCTACAGTTTCTCATTAGGTGGAGTATATAACTCTAAGCTCTAAATGTAGGTACTGTGGTATAGACTGAGTCTGTTCTACAGTTTCTCATTAGGTGGAGTGTATAACTCTAAGCTCTAATTGTAGGTACTGTGGTATAGACTGAGTCTGTTCTACAGTTTCTCATTAGGTGGAGTGTATAACTCTAAGCTCTAAATGTAGGTACTGTGGTATAGACTGAGTCTGTTCTACAGTTTCTCATTAGGTGGAGTGTATAACTCTAAGCTCTAAATGTAGGTACTGTGGTATAGACTGAGTCTGTTCTACAGTTTCTCATTAGGTGGAGTGTATAACTCTAAGCTCTAAATGTAGGTACTGTGGTATAGACTGAGTCTGTTCTACAGTTTCTCATTAGGGCGAGTGTATAACTCTAAGCTCTAAATGTAGGTACTGTGGTATAGACTGAGTCTGGTCTACAGTTTCTCATTAGGGCGAGTGTATAACTCTAAGCTCTAAATGTAGGTACTGTGGTATAGACTAAGTGTGTTCTACAGTTTCTCATTAGGTGGAGTGTCTAACTCTAAGCTCTAAATGTAGGTACTGTGGTATAGACTGAGTCTGTTCTACAGTTCCTCATTAGGTGGAGTGTATAACTCAAAGCTCTAAATGTAGGTACTGTGGTATAGAGTGTTAGGGTTGTTTGCTATCTGGGATCCAGTCGTGCTGTACCTGATGTAACTGAGCTCAGTGCGCAGGGCTATTTGTAGATCCCAGATTGGCTCAGGAAGGAACCGAGCTGGGTTCTGAAAGCTGGGAGAGGTCATCTGTTTCCACCTGAGTGAAAGGTACAGTACGAGTCTCAGGCTGCAGAACCCTCCCCTCGGTCTCTGGTGTATCCGGCTACGGTGTGATCTTCCGTGTGAACTCGTCCTACTTGTGTTCTAACTGCAGCTACAAACACTGGACCGGATGTGTTAGGGGTGGGAAGCGGCCGGATACACGAGCCGAGGGGCTTTAGAAATCCCTAATCAACAAACAGAAATTGTCCACCTTAAACGAGCTGGAGTCCAGAGAATACCGTGGCGGTGGTTCTGGATCAGGGTACACCTGGGTTCTTCTCTGCATGGTGGAGTTTAACTGGTGTGTGTGGAGCAGTGGTGGACTGTGTTCCCAGACGATGGTGTTGGGAAGCGTTCCTGATCCCGTGCAGTGATGCCACTACAGGACCGGGTCTAAAAGTCTGAAGATCACCTCCATCTGTTCTGGTTCTAGTCCCTTGTGTGCAGAGGTTCTCCAGGTTCTCTGGATCTGTTAATGACAGTATGTGGTGTAGATGGTGACCAGCTCCAGGTTCTATTCTGTGTTCCGTTGAGGAACGCTCTTCTTGAACTCTTGCTCTGTTTGGTGGCAGTTGTTTACAGAGTGGTGACCCCGCCCCATCTTTACTCCTAAAAGACTCCGCCCCTCTGGGAGGGGCTTTATACTCAATCATGTTGCTGACCTGTTACCAGTTATCCTGTGAAGCACGCATCAGTATTGTTATCTGACAGTACGCTCTCCTTCTCAGTGAAGACATTCTTCGTTCACTAACCAGTCCCGGGGTTTTTCGAGATCTGGAATGTTCGGTCGGAGTGTTCGGTCGGAGTGTTCGGTCGGAATGTTCGGGCTGAATGTTCGGTCTGAATGTTCGGGTCTGAATGTTCGGGACTGAATGTTCGGTCGGAATATTCAGGTCGGAATGTTCAGTCGGAATGTTCGGGTCGGAATGTTCGGGTCGGAATGTTCGGGTCGGAATGTTCGGTCGGAATATTCAGGTCAGAATGTTCAGTCGGAATGTTCGGGTCGGAATGTTCAGTCTGAATGTTCGGTCGGAATGTTCGGTCGGATGAAGAGCTTTTTGATCTGATTTAAGTATCTCAGAAAAAATTACAAAATTCCCAAACTTTTCCCTTTTAGGAATGACTGGGTGAAAAAGTACACGCCCATCTACTGTACCTCTGATCAACCGACAGACGCTATTTCACATATCTCAGGACAGACCCCCGAGCACAAATTCAGTGTAGGTCTGACCCGCACTAGTCTGTTTGTCTTTTTCCCCCATCCCTCGCTCCTCCCATAGACTCCCATTCTTTTCCCTCCCATTCAAACCCTACAGTTTCCTATAGCCTACAGCCACCAAACTGCAGGTACTCACTCAGGACCCCCACACTACAATCCACAGCTGTACTGACCGACACACTGTTCATTTATCCCTTGTTCTCCCATAGACCGCCATTCCTTTCTAGCAGGAAGCTGTACGTTCTTCAGGGAATGCTCTCTCCTAGTTAGCCGTGAGAATTCCCACCAGCTGTTTATTAGCTGTACACATCTTTACTGTCCTGTTTGAAACATCGGATTAAAACTGGTTCCGGGCATGTGCACATCTCTGCATCCCATGTTGGTCTGCTGTCTTCCCAGCGCCCCAGCTTCACTGGAGAACAGTTGGATCACTAGGTCTCTTTCTGCAGCCGGAACGTTCCTGTTTAGAGTGATCTGAGCTGCTCCCTCAGCTCTGGCTGTTTCGTTGTTGACAGTCGCTGATGATCCTGCAACACTGCAGATTTCTCTGTAATCTGTTACTGCACAAAGCTCCTAACCCATAATGCACTTGGATAGAGATGTAGGATATAAGCAAACCGCTACGGGAACATCCCGACAACACCGAGGAGCTTAACAACACTATCCACAACCGCGCTCCCCTTCAGGAGTTAGTTCCACAGTCTGTAGTTTTCATTTTATGTAGATACAGGAGTGTAGTATTGAGTATGGGTCAGATTCCTCCCCATATTTGTTTGTTTGTTTATTTATGTACATGTTTGTTTGTTTGTTTATTTATAGAACACGCTCTCCCCGCTGTCATAGTGAGTGATGAATGTAGGTCACTTTCTGAATCTATGAAATTCCCAGCAGTCTCCAACTGGCACCAGACAACTGCCTCATGTTAAAATTCCAGCTCCAAGATTTCCTTTCTCGTACCTTCAGACTTCATAGTGGAGCTGAGGAAACTAGGGCAGCCGAAAAACCAGACATGCTCTTAAAAATAAAGGTGGCCAAAAAGGGTTGCTGGAGTGATTCCTTGGAAATCAGATTTGGCTCCCTTTTAAAGAATTCCTGGTTTTCCCCCAGGGGGTATAAAGTTGGTCCAAAGTGGCCTCTACTGCCTGTTTTGGAGCTCTTTCAGCTAAACCACCGGTTCTGTATTTCCGCCAAAATGGTCAAAATCTGATCAGTAGTGCATGACACACACACACACACATATATATATATATATATATACACTCATAGATTGGGAAGAGGTGCTACAGTGCAGGGAATGTCTCGTTCCATGTGTGGGAAAATGGCTCCAGAGCAGATGTTAATGATTGGCTAAAAGGAGGGACTGCATGTGGGCGTGGCCAAAGACCATAGTGTGAAGGAAGTAGCTGAATCTGCAGGTGTATGGAAGCGTACGGTCATACGGGTCTACCAGCAGTGGATACAATCCCAGCCTACAGGGAATTCTCCTCGGAACTGTGCCAGGGAAGGCCTCCACCACATCTGGACCTCCTGACCAGTTGATGCAAGAGTGTCTGAACACTGATGTATGTCACGGTGCGGTTGGGGGTGTGAACCCAAGCGCAGAGCCGGAATCTGTTTGCGGCGATGTAAATGTTAAATTGCAATCGGACTTCCTGGATGTGGAAGCACGTGAAACTGTGTGTGTGAGGAGTGAACTGTATTGGTTAACTGTGAGGGTTTAGGCGGGGATCGAACGCCCGTCCTTCGTAGTGATAACCCCACGTGTTACCACTGTGCTACGCGGCAGCACACGTGAGGCCAGTCAGGATGAGGTTTAGTGGGTGAGAGGGAGAAACGGCGGGAAAAAACAAACAAAGGAAACGCCAGGGCAGCGTATTCGAACAAAAGGAGAAGCTTATATAAGAACAGAAATAAACGGTAGAGGGTTTAACCGAAAGGGGAATTCTTGTTCACTGTGCGCAGAGTGACATGCTGTCAACTCTGTGCAGTTGTTTAAATATTTTTTAAATATTTATTTATTTTTACTTTGCTCTTTTCTTGTTCTCTCTTTTCTTGCTCTCTCTAATACCGTACCGGCTACCCCTCTACAAAGGTGTAGCAGCGGTGTTTGTGTGGTAGGGGCTTATATTGCTGACGCCCCAGGTGCTGCTCGTTGGCCTGATCAGCCTGGGGCATTCTGGGGTTTGGAGTTCCGGGCTGTAGTTCCCCCAGAACGGTGCCGCTGCTGCCGCCCCCTGCTGGCTGCAGGCGGTACAGCCCGGACCCTTACAATGTAGCTACATCCAGAACCTTGTCCAGTACATGCCCAATCTTGTATTACACAGTATAAGGTCTTTGCCTACATATACACACACTATACAGTCTGTATGCAGTCGTGGTTATGGCAAGTTCGACAGGTCCTGTACAATAGCAGCTAAGCCGAGACTCATCTTTACTAAACATACACGTATATGAATCATACATGCATAATGTAGTCTATAATATAGCTAGTCCATATAGTCCTTATGTGTGGTTGAATCACCACATTGCTGGTCAGATGCTACGTCAGAGCAGCATGAGGGGAAGTGGTGGTTGGAGATAAGGCCACTGGGGTGTGAGGTGTTCAGAGCCCTGTCCCATAATCTGGTGGTCCCTGATTGGTGGTCATCTCCTCTGGTGGTCAGAGGACCGTTCCTGAGGTTGTCTGGGCTGTCCTGAGCACCCTCGTGGTCTTTGGTGGAGCAGTTTCCCCACCAGACTGTGATGGAGCTGGATGGGCCGGAGCTGGTTTAACCATACAGTGAGGAGAACCCAACAGACTTCTCTCTGTATCTCTCTCTCTCGTCCTCTCTCGTTCTCTCTCAGCAGTAGCAGGAAGAGCACCACTGCACTTCCTAAAGGCGTATGGACCTCATTTCCCTGAAACACCAGACATACGATGTTGTTTACGGCTCTTTCTCCAGTAGTTCTTGTCTCAGAGCAGGTCGCACAGAAGAGCTCAGCTCCGTAATGAGCCTCGGAGAGGGCGAGAGTGTCAGGAGAAATATAAGATTCACAAAAACTCCTCGTTTAAATACCATTTCCATGATTTACAGAGTGTCATTAGCCGCGCTCCGGCAGTTTCGTTCATCAGTCACACGGAGAGTTAGTGTGTGGACCAGCCCCGAGGCTGAGGAGAGCGCTGAACCACCATCCTCTGGCTCTCAGTAAAGCAACACGGGCACTGGAACTGAGAGGAGCTCGGTCCCCCACCCTCCAAGTCACCACCCTCTGCAGTTCGACCCCCAGGTTCAAACGTCAGGCAGGCTTCAGCGGCCTTGCTGCAGTACAGGAGGCAGGGCTCTGCACTCGGCTGGGTAGGACCCATGCGGTAGGCTGTAGGAGAACGCTGTATGAGAGGAGGTGCTTTGAATGTTTATAAGGTTTACGGAACCGTCCCCTCATCTGAGGTTCTAAAGGCGGAATGATGTGAAGGTTCTATAAACATTTCAGAATGTTTCAATAGGAGTCAAAGTTGTATTAAGAAGTATACACATATCGAGTTTATATAGGGGGGAAAGGAGTTTTTGAACTTAGCAGACCCCTGAGCACAAACCAGACCCCCATCACTCATAGACCCCCATTCATTTCGACCCCCATTCAAACCCTAATGTTCCCTTTATCCTACAGTCACCAACCTGCATGTACTCACTTGGGACAGGCCCCAAACTCTAATCCACCAGCCGTACTGACCCTCACTCCTCTTTGTGTCGTTTATTCATCCCCCATTCCTCCTATAGACTTCCATTCATTTTGACCTCCATTTACACTCTGTTGTTTTTTAACCTACATCCACTAAACTGCATGTACTCACTCAGGACAGACTCCCAAACTCTATTTCACCAGCCATACTAACCCTCAGTCCTCTTTGTGTCGTTTATTCATCCCCCATTCCTCCTATAGACTCCCATTCATTTTCACTCACATTTAAACCTGTCAACAACAGATCCACAACCGGGGTGAGGAGTCAGGTGCAGGTTTAATCAGCAAATGTTCCAAAACAGTCCAGGTCCAATACCAGAAAATCCGTCCAAAAGGGCCTCTGATTGCGATCAGGTGGGAAACCCAGGGCTAAAATTCCGGTGAGGGCGACCTCTGTGGGCAGGGAGGGGAAACAGCAACATGAGATGTGACAAAACCCTATTGATTCCTTTAACCTACATCTACTAAACTGAATGTATGCACTCAGGGCAGACCCCCAAAGTCTAATCCACCAGCCACACTGGCCCACACTCCTGTATGTGTCATTTACTCATCCCTCATACCTCCTATAGACTACCATTCATTTTTTACCCCCATATGAACCCCATTGTGTTCTTTAACCTACAGCCAACAAACTGCATGTACTCATTCAGGGCATATCCCCAAACTGTAATCCACAAGACGTACTGACCCACACTCCTCTATGTGTTGTTTATTCATCCCTTGTTCCTCCCATAGACTCCCATTCATTTTTACCCCCCGTTTAAACCTTACTGATTCTTTTAGTCCTCAGCCACTAAACTGTATGTACTCACTCAGGACAGACCTCCAAACTCTAATCCACAGACATACTGACTCACACTCCTCTATATTTCGTTAATTCATCCCTCGTTCTTCCCATAGACTCCCATTCATTTTTAGCTCCGCCTTAGTAACTGGCTAGCATTGAGCTTAAGCTGCACACTCTGCATGTTCTTCAGGGAAAACACTTTCTAGTTAATTATTGTTATATGTATGTATCAGTTATACATTAACACCCCTTCCTCCCTGGAGCAAATAGCTTCACATAGCATCTCACTGCATCTCAGTTCATATCTACTGATAAGATACAGAATCCGATCTCTACACTGTGATAGGGTGTGTCTGCTGTTGGCTCTTATGTCCAGGTCATTTCTGCAACACTGCAGACCCCAGATTCGGCCGCTGGCAGGTTGTTTTCCACCCTTTCATGATGAATGCTGTACTCTATTTCCTTCCCTAAGTGAGAGTAAATAACCCTTGCTATAAAAACCTGCCATATACTTTAATCATATAACCAGCAGAAAAGCCCTCGGAGCAGACGGATAGATGGCGGTGTGTGTGTGACCCAGATTTCTGTCCATAGACCCGCAGTGTGGTGCCGGGGGAATGTCCGCTCGTAGCCCAAATACATGAGTAATGCCTAGAGGAGCCTGAGCATTAAATAAAACAGCAGCACACACTGCAGCACCTCCACACCCCCCCGCGCCGGCGTGGTTCCGCTTGGTTCCTGGACGCCGAGTGAAGGCTGATTCCGGAGTATGAAGTGAGGACGTCTGGCCGACATCACCGGTGTTATCTAGAGACTAATGTCCCTGAATAGGATTTAAAGCCTGACGGATGGGAAATGGAGGAATGGTCCCCATTAGGAAGCTCTGATTCCCAGTAGAATTCCCAGCACCGTCAGATCCCATTAGGAAAGAATCAGATACATCTGGAATCAGTTCATCAACCATCACGACAAATACTCAGTACTATTAGGGGCCGCTCGTCTGACAAACAGGCATCTGCAGAGGGCCCAGGGCAGGGGGCCCAGGGCAGGGGGCCCAGGGCAGGGGGCCCAGGGCAGGGGGCCCAGGGGATTTATTTTTGTGGAATTAGAAGTTGTAGAGTATTATGTATTATCTGAATATTATGTTATGCAGAGTAGGCGGAGCCTAAAAGCCCAACTGTCAAACTGATTTGTTTTGGGGCAGGAAAGCCTTACAGTGGCGCTCTGGCGCAGCCCAATGCATATGGCCTTGTAACACCTAAAGGAAGTATAGGTGCTATTACAGACGAGACTGATCCTGCAGAAGACGTAACCGAGCTCTCGCCTCTCTGTCACTGGAGCAGTGAACTCATTAAAGCCTTGGTCAGTGGGAGCTGGTTCAGAAAAGATGGCATGAGTACAGCCACCAGAAAGCAAACAGCACCACCAGCTAGCAGGAGTTCCAGCTAGGCCCTCGTAGCTCGGCACAGCCGCTCTGCGTGGAGGAGTCTGTTCTACCACTAACTCACGAACTGTTCCGGAACGTGACTGAGCTCCTGCGTGATCTCTGAAGTCTGACGTGGGCAGTACTCCTCCACCCCCTCCTCCTCCTACTCCTCCTCCTCTCAGCATGGCTCTCCTCTCTCTAGTTTCTCTGTATGAACATCCCACAGGGTTTGGCATGCGCAATGCAGGCTTCCCACACACACATGTACACGCCCATCAGCCAAGGCTGGCCACTTTATTAGAAACACCCACCTTGTGCTTCCACTCACTGGCCACTTTATTAGAAACACCCACCTTGTGCTTCCACTCACTGGCCACTTTATTAGAAACACCCACCTTGTGCTTCCACTAACTGGCCACTTTATTAGAAACACCCCCCTTGTGCTCCACTCACTGGCCACTTTATTAGAAACACCCACCTTGTGCTCCACTCACTGGCCACTTTATTAGAAACACCTGCCTTGTGCTCCACTCACTGGCCACTTTATTAGAAACACCTGCCTTGTGCTCCACTCACTGGCCACTTTATTAGAAACACCTGCCTTGTGCTTCCTCCAACTGGCCACTTTATTAGAAACACCTGCCTTGTGCTCCACTCACTGGCCACTTTATTAGAAACACCTGCCTTGTGCTTCCTCCAACTGGCCACTTTATTAGAAACACCTATATGTATGTGTATGTATGTAAGTAGCGCAGCAGAGCGTCACTGCGGGCCTGTGCGGGTTAGAGACAGCCTGTGTGGGTATAATCAATAGTCCGGCAGACAGCACTCAGGGCATCTTCAGGGCGGGGTCTCCTCCAGTTTCCCTGAGCAGCAGGTATTGGGTGATTTTGGCAGCGGTGCTGACAGGGCCTCTCCTCCTGAGATGAGCCCAGATGGAAAATCTGACCTCCAGTCGCCTTTCACATCCAAACACGGGAGCTGCACTGCGCTGGGAAATGCAAAGTCGCACTTAGAGAGAGAGAGGGAGAGGGGGAGGGAGAGAGAGAGAGAGCAGCGGAGGAGAGAGGAGGGAGGATCGGGTTTCAGCTCTAACTATTCTCAGAGCTCTAAACAACACGGTAAACAACCGTCAGAGTAAACACTGATATAGATCAATCCCTCAGAATCATCATACTCTCCATAAACCGCACTCGCTAGTTCTCCCCAGTTCAGTTCAGCCCTCCACTAACACTCATGTGCTCAGATCTCATATCTACATCACCAGCGGTTTCAGTTACTGTGCCTTTAAGACTATGTAAATGAGCCTGAGTCTAATTGGCTGCCTGGTATGTGCCTCATTAAAGAAGCACAGGGCTAAAACACTTCCCATAACATGTCGACTAGAAGGGGCGGGGCTAAACTGCTGTAGGCGGGACAAGCAGATATACCCACACCTTGTATCTACACTGTATCAGCTCCACTGTCCATACAGGACACTCTGTAGGTGTACAGGTCCAGACTGTAGTCCATCTGTTTCTCTGTGTACTGTATTACCCTGTTCTTCAATGGGCAGGACCCCCACAGGACCACCATAGAGCAGGTATGATGTGGGTGGTGGATCACTCTCGCTGGTCCGTTAGCCTGTCTGTCCACCTGTGTGTCCGTCTGTACACATGTCTGATAGCCCATCCCTTCATGTGCTCCTGTGTCCACTGGTTTGTCCATCTGTTGGTCTGTACGTCGGTCCGTTTGTCTAATGGTTCTTCGTTCTAGCTTAGTATCATTCCACTAGCTGTTCCCAGATACATCAGCTTTGTATTTGTGGTGTAAACACAGATGGAGGAGAGATGGAGTTCTCGTTACAGAAATACCCCAACCCCCCACTCACCCCCCACCCCCCTCCTCGGCTTTCCCAACTGCAGCCGAATTGATTACAAATTGATTTTGGCCTGACAGGGATTTATACCAGTCCCGCCGGATCAGTTTCTCTGAGGAATCTCACTCCGCCCATACCAAACAACCGCACACCTCTCACAGCGAGGCTGTTTACCCACAGAGCACCGGCTCCTCCTCACGCTCCTAATAAATGAGCAGGCCTTCTCGCTGGTATGCATATTAATCCACAGCTGGTTAGATCAGAGCTCTGATCCAGGGGACCGCACGGCAAGGCTGAGGTGATGGGAGACGCTGTGGGAATAGGTTTGGGTTCTGTTGTCTTTACAGCAGCACTGCAGAACAAAGAGCTGCCCAGTCTTCTCACAGGTGCACAGCGTATCACAGCACACATGCAGGACTGAGGACAAGCTGTGCAGGACAGAGCAGTGGGAGGGGGTGTGGCTGTTGGGACACAGAGCCAACCTTCTAATCTTAAAACAAGGTGGTTCTCCATGGGTTCTTCTGTAAAGTCCAGCTGGGACTGGACTGGACCAGTTTCTGGATGGAGCCACATCGGTGTTCAGACTCTCTCACATCAGAGAATGGGTCAGGTGGTCCAGATTTGGTGGAGGTCTTCCCTGGCACAGTTCCAAGGAGAATTCCCTGTAGACTGGGATTGTATCCACTGCAGATTCAGCTACTTCCTTCACACTATGGTCTTTGGCCACGCCCACATGCAGTCCCTCCTTTTAGCCAATCATTAGCA
The DNA here is from genome assembly GCA_024036415.1 of Prochilodus magdalenae. Lineage (NCBI taxonomy): Eukaryota > Metazoa > Chordata > Actinopteri > Characiformes > Prochilodontidae > Prochilodus > Prochilodus magdalenae. Next base: position 25,047 of record JAMWET010001163.1, read on the forward strand.
TCTGCTCTGGAGCCATTTTCCACACATGGAACGAGACACTCCCTGCACTGTAGCACCTCTTCCCAATCTATGGATCCCGTCACTCACACCCCACAGGGATTTATAGCCGTGTCAGCCTCATGCAGCAGTGCCATCTGCAGGAGCCTGGAGGTACTACCACCTTAAACACTATATTCACTTATAATGCATTATGGATACGGAGTCATAAGAGTGTTACAGGTGGTTCTATGCATGGTGTAATGGTTCCTCACACTGATGGTGAATGACTCATTGTAGTGTACGTGGTCCTGCATACCATCAAACGGGTTCTTCAGTTGTGGTAAGCTCATAACAATAGCAGAACCCTTTCTGGTGCTACATAGAACACATTCTCTATCAGATGGAGCATGCAAATGGTTCTATATAGAACGTGTCGTTAGTAAAGGACGCTTGAAGGACCAACTTTTGTGAGACCTGTGATGTGCTGAGTCTGGTTTGGTGTGCGGTGTTCCCGGGCTTGCCGACTGAACTGTTGGGTGACTGGGTGTTTGCGCTGCAGTGCGTGTGCAGGAGCTCGGCGCTGTGTTTCCTCAGAGCTGCTGGAGAGACGAGCTGAATCACTAATGGAGTTGTTTCTGCAGGAGAGTCAGACAGAACCCAACAGGAGGAGGACGCTGCACCAGTGAAAACAGACCACTAATTAAATGTCAGAAAGAATAAAGGAAGAAAGACGGACAGACGCAGGAGGGCAGGAGAGCACAAGAAGAGAGTAACAAAGAGAGAGAGGGGAGAGAGAGAAAGGGAAAGAGAGAGAGTGAAGCAGACTAAAAGAGAGACAGAGAAAAGAAAGAGAGAAAGTGAGAATGTATAAAGTGAGGATGTATAAAGGATATATAATGCGAGTATATATAAATGAGATATAAAGTGAGGATGTATAATGTGAGGATATAAAAGTGAGGATATAAAATGTGAGTATATATAATGTTTGCATGTATAATGTGAGGATATTTAAAGTGAGGATATATAATGTTTGGATGTATAATATGAGGATATATAATGTTTTGATGTATAATGTGAGGATATATAATGTGAGGATTGTATAATGTGAGTATAATTAATGTGAGGATGTATAAAGGAGACATAAAATGAGGATGTATAATGTGACTATATATAAAGGATATATAATGTGAGTATATATAAAGGAGATATAAAGTGAGGATATATAATCTGAGGATGTATAAAGTGAGGATATATAATGTGAGAATATATAATCTGAGGATGTATAAAGTGAGGATATATAATGTAAGGATATATAATGTAAGGATGTATAAAGGAGATAAAAAGTGAGGATATATAAAGGGAGGATATATAATCTGAGGATATATAATGTGAGGATGTATAAAGTGAGGATGTATAATGTGAGGATATATAATGTGCGGATGTATAATGTGCGGGTGTATAAAGTGAGGATGTATAATATGAGGATGTATAATGTGAGGATGTATAATGTGAGGATATATAACGTGAGGATATATAATGTGCGGATGTATAAAGTGAGGATATATAATGTGAGGATGTATAATGTAAGGATATATAATGTGAGGATATATAACGTGAAGATGTATAATTTGCGGATGTATAATGTGCGGGTGTATAAAGTGAGGATATATAATGATGAGGATATATAATGATGAGGATATATAATGATGAGGATGTATAATGTGAGGATGTATAAAGTGAGGATGTATAATGATGAGGATGTATAATGTGCGGGTGTATAATGTGAGGATATATAATGTGAGGATGTATAATGTGAGGGTATATAATGTGAGGATGTATAAAGTGAGGATGTATAAAGTGAGGGTATATAATGTGCGGGTGTATAATGTGAGGGTATATAATGTGCGGGTGTATAAAGGATTTGGCGGGGTATTGAAAGCTCATTGCTGCGTCTCTCAGATGGGCTGTTCATGGAGGAATCGTGTTCCCACTAAAGGAAATTAAATTACGGAATGCTCGTCCTCCGAGCCCGGTCACATGCTGTTAACTCTGTAATCTCATTCCCTCTCTCCACGAGGCTCCGGCTCCGTCGGGGGAGGGATTAATAAATATGGGAATGATGCTGAGGCGTAGAATTACAGATTGATGGTGATTTGGGGTCAGCCCTGCAGGCAGTGGGGCACGTCCATACTGCTGTTTCATTCCCGATTATAAAACCTTCCAGCCCTCTTCCACCTACGGCCCCGGAGGTCTGCATCTTCCACGTCACACGAGTGTCCACTTACAGCAGGAATACCACATTCCAGCGGGATGAAGCTAGATCCTTCACCGTTTACAGCTGGATGGCCTGGCTGGTAAAGGTGATCGGAATTTGAAGGCCGTGTCTCAGGTTAACCGTAGCGTTAGTGCCCTAGTGTGATCCTCTGTCCCCCGTGCAGAGGACGGGTGTGCCCTGACGGATGGACTGCCTGCCAGAAAGCTTCACAAATCAGATCAGATCAGCTGAAATCAAGAAGTTAAATTTGAGATGTGTGCCAACCAGACCAACACGTACATGCTATCCTATATAACCGTGTGCAGGGAAACCATGTACACTGCAGGGCAAGGTCGGAGTTGTACTGAGTCCACACATCCTGTCCTGTATCCAGACCGTTGAGTGTTTGAGAATCTGAGAGGCTGGGGGGCTTAGAGGCTGGGGGGCTGAGAGGCTGAGAGGCTGAGAGTCTGTGAGGCTGTGAGGCTGAGAGGCTGAGAGGCTGTAAGGTTGAAAGGCTGAGAGGCTGAGAACTGAGAGGCTGTGAGACGAAGAAGCTGCTAGGCCTAGAGCCTGTCAGACTGTGAGGCTGAGAGTCTGCAAGGCTGTAAGACTATAGGGCGGTGAGGCTGAGAGTCTGCAAGGCTGCGAGGCTGTGAGATTATAGGGCTGAGAGGCTAAGAGGCTGTGAGGCTGAGTGGGTGTGAGGCTAATAGGCTGCTAAGTTGAGTCTGTGAGGCTAAGAGTCTGAGAGTCGGCTAGGCTGAGAGTCTTTGCGGCTGCGGGGCTTTAAGGCTGAGACTCTGTGAGACTAAGAGACTATGAGGCTGATTATGTGAGGCTGGGCCGCTTTGAGACTGTGAGGCTTTGAGACTGGGAGTCTGTGAGGCTGCAAGGCTGAGAGTCTTTGAGGCTGAGTGTCTTTGAGGCTGAGAGGCTGTGATGCTGAGAGGCTGTGATGCTGAGAGGCTGAGAGTCTGTGAGGCTGAGAGGCTGTGAGGCTGAGAGGCTGAGAGTCTGTGAGGCTGAGAGGCTGTGAGGCTGAGAGGCTGTGAGGCTGAGAGTCTGTGAGGCTGAGAGGCTGTGAGGCTGAGAGGCTGAGAGGCTGTGAGGCTGAGAGGCTGTGAGGCTGAGAGGCTGAGAGTCTGTGAGGCTGTGAGGCTGAGAGTCGCTGAGGCTGCAAGGCTGAGAGTCGCTGAGGCTGAGTGTCTTTGAGGCTGAGAGGCTGTGATGCTGAGAGGCTGAGAGTCTGTGAGGCTGAGAGGCTGAGAGGCTGAGAGTCTGTGAGGCTGTGAGGCTGAGAGGCTGAGAGGCTGAGAGTCTGTGAGGCTGTGAGGCTGAGAGTCTGTGAGGCTGAGAGTCTGTGAGGCTGAGAGGCTGAGAGGCTGAGAGTCTGCGAGGCTGTTTCTGAATGTCTGAGTTTTACCGTTATTGTTTGTCTGTGTTCTGAACTTCTGATTCACGTCCGAGCTTAGCCCAGTGGACTGGGTCAGAGGAAACATGTTCTGGAGCTGAGAGTAAATCGATGGGAACCAGGCTTGTCCCGGTGCTGCAGTCCGCAGGGTGTCTCCCTCGAGACCAAGAGACAGAAATCCACCCAGCTTCAGTCCGTCTGTCACCTCAGTGAGATGATAAATGTTAACGTGTCATAAGTCGCATTAATCTGAGGAGTGAGGGCGGCTAATCAGCAGCGCTGATCTAAACGGAGATTCTCTTATTAACCAATTAACACACCAACATCAATTATCCCCCCAGTGTCTTTCATTAGGACAGTCACTGAGCCGCAGCTGCTGACCGGGGCACGTGTGTTGTGTGCTAACAGGTTCAGCATGTCCTCCTGGGAGTGTCTGAGCAGTCCGAGGTAATGTCCAGTCACCAGATACCACCACACACCAACTCAGAGACGACCAAGGTTTCCTCTCCGTCCCCGTAAACAGAGGAGCAGCAGCATCACTCGTAAGTGTCCCTCTAAATCTCAAACCCATGTGTCCACCACAGGTCACCTGAGTAAACAACGGTCATTTCTGAGACATCAAAAGATCCTTATACCCTCATACACTCATCATCAGCATGATAGCTGCACCCAGAAGGAGGTGTGGGAGTGCAGGTGTGTTGGGAAGGAGGATAAAGGTGACCAGGATCAATAACTGATGATAAATTTAGACTGATATGATCAATATTTACTGAGCTACACATACAGAAGTCTGTCTCTCAGTATGGCGTCGGGCCGCCGTGTTTGCTAACCCAACACGCCAGACGTCTCGGTATGGAGCTGTAGAGGTTCCTGATGGTGTCCTGTGATAATCCATCCCATGCAGCTTGAACATCCTCACACAGTTCCTGCAGATGGTGCGGTAGGGGTGGAGGTGGAGGAACACCTTCTGGACGTGTGACAACAAACCGTCCATCTTGGTGCTGACCACGGTGCCTCCACACACGGATTCGTTGGGCGTCTCCACCAAGACTAAAGCGGGACTCGTCACTGAAGATGACCCGCTGCCATTCTGAGTCACTCCATGACAGTCTGGTACGACACCACTGCAGTCTTTGGTGACGGTGACGTGGTGTTAAGGACAGTTGTGGTAACGGTCTGTGTGCATGTAGTCCTGCGTGGTGCAGCCGTCTGCCGATGGTGCTGCACTAACAGGATGACTCATGGAGGACACCACTGCTCACTGGGGGTCTGTAATGGTGGTGTTGGGTCAGTCAGGTACAGAGATAAGACCCGCCCTTGCCGAGGTCACATGTGCGGCCGAACTCGGATCAAATCCAGCCACGTTTCATTCCTGGTGTATTGATTATTATGATTATTATGATCATTAGGTCGGTCACTAGGGGGTCTGCAGAAAGGGGTCAAGGTAAAAATAAAGGCCACGCCCCCTTTTTAAAAATCTCTATATCTCATACACTACTGATTATACAAGCCTAACACTTTACACACTGTCTGCTGGTCACAGTGACGTTAACTCCTGCACAAATCAAGCTAATCTAACTGTCCGTCTGTCTGTCTGTCTGTCTGTCTGTCCGTCTGTCTGTCTGTCTCTCTAGAACACCTGCCTGAGCCAGATCTGAAGAGTATGCTCATATAGTTCCTCACTTTGCTGAAACTCAAAGTCAGATCTGAAATAATGGCGGACCCCTACCAGAACAGCTATCGCCACGGCGACCCCGATGGGTACGGAACATACGGTGAAGGCGGTCAGGACGGTTACGGTTACCAGACGGACTACCCGCCCCAGGAGGAGGATGCCGCCAGCGACGTGACTGAAGGCCACGATGAGGAGGATCAGATGTACGAGGGCGAGTACCAGGGCATCCCGCACCCGGACGAGCTTAAAGCTGCCCGCCGGGCTGCCAGGGCGAAGGCTCGGGCGGCGGTGGACGCCGTGTCGGAGCAGGAGGAGCTGGCAGAACAGTATGAAGACATCATGGAGGACTGCGGACACGGGCGCTTCCAGTGGAGCCTGTTCGTGGTGCTGGGGTTGGCCCTCATGGCGGACAGCGTGGAGTGCTTCGTGGTGGCCTTCGCGCTGCCCAGCGCCGAGAAGGACATGTGTCTGTCCAATGGGGAGAAAGGCATGCTGGGTAAGTCCGATTTATATAGAGATTTATTTTCAGTTATTTATGTATTATAATTTTTAGTAGGTGTTTCTGATAAAGTGACCAGTTGGTGGAAGCTTAAGGGGGTGTTTCTAATAAAGTGGCCAGCTAGTGGAAGTAGAAGGCGGGTGTTTCTGATAAAGTGGCCAGTTGGTGGAAGCTTAAGGGGGTGTTTCTAATAAAGTGGCCAGCTAGTGGAAGTAGAAGGTAGGTGTTTCCAATAAAGTGGCCAGTGAGTGGAAGTAGACAGCAGGTGTTTCTGATAAAGTGGCCAGTTAGTGGAAGCTTAAGGTGGGTGTTTCTGATAAAGTGGCCAGTTAGTGGAAGTAGAAGGTAGGTGTTTCCAATAAAGTGGCCAGTCAGTGAAAGTAGAAGGTGGGTGTTTCTAGTAAAGTGGCCAGTGAGTGGAAGGACAAGGTGGGTGTTTCTGATAAAGTGGCCAGCTAGTGAAAGTAGAAGGCGGGTGTTTCTGATAAAGTGGCCAGTTAGTGGAAGCTTAAGGTGGGTGTTTCTGATAAAGTGGCCAGTGAGCGGAAGCTTAAGGTGGGTGTTTCCGATAAAGTGACCAGTGAGTGGAAGCTTAAGGTGGGTGTTTCTGATAAAGTGGCCGGTGAGCGGAAGCTTAAGGTGGGTGTTTCCGATAAAGTGGCCAGTGAGTGGAAGCTTAAGGTGGGTGTTTCCGATAAAGTGGCCAGTTAGTGGAAGCTTAAGGTGGGTGTTTCTGATAAAGTGGCCGGTGAGTGGAAGTAGAAGGTGGGTGTTTCTGATAAAGTGGCCAGTTAGTGGAAGTAGAAGGCGGGTGTTTCTGATAAAGTGGCCGGTATGATAAATGTTAGTGACTGCAGAATTAGTGGCCTCTGAAACGTTCAGGGTTAATATCTGCGGCTCCAGACGCAGGGCCTGTTCGTCCACTCTGGAATGAAGCTGAGTTCTAATTAGTGTAAGTGATGTGAACTGGGCCGGGCCCGGGTGATGGCAGGCGTTCAGTACCAGCCAGCAGCTGTTTAAGCAGGGCATGCATTAAGACTGCTCCTAAATGAAGGACTGGCGCTGCTGACGGGGAGATCGGTCTGGCTGTTTCCCCACCTGACTCGGAATCAGCTAGGGTCTTGGTGATGCGTATGAACCCGGTGATCCACAGGTAAGGGCCCTCGGAGCGTCCTGTCCGGGAGACGAGAGAGTGATGAACCCGGCACCTCCGCCTGTAGTTGCTGCAGTGTGTCCTGCACCGTTGGCTCTGGTCAGCGCTGTCCTGGCCAGTACTGCATGCTGAATCACCATCAGCGTTCGGCCGTAAGAGAGAGCTGAGAGCACAGGGAGAGCAAAACGCCCTTCCGGGACTTTTCCATTCCCTGCTTACAGGCTCAGTCTGAGCTAAGCTGCTGTGGGCGGAGCATGTTCAGCACAGATGTATGTAAAGGAGTTCTTTAGATTCACAGACACAATTAACTTAGAACAGGGGGCTTAATTTGCATATATGGAGTTTGGGGCGGGATTTAGGGGCTGTGTGCATCCTGGTCCTTAGACGTAGCTCTGGACTAAAGAAACAGACTCCAGACAGCAAACAGGCCTCGACTGAGCGGCTACGTTTCAGGGCGACGGAGGGGAAACTGGGAAAATTAGATTTCACACACACTGTCATCCACAGCCAGACAGAACGCCGAGGTGATATCAGAGACGAGCGGCCAGCCTCGGTTTCCACAGGTGATAATGACCAGTCTGACCAGCAGCCCACAGGGAGAGAGAGAGAGAGAGAGAGAGAGAGAGAGAGAGAGAGAGAGAGGGAGAGAGAGAGAGAGAGAGTGAGAGGGAGAGAGAGAGAGAAAGAGAGAGAGTGAGTGAGACAGAGAGAGAGAAAGAGAGAGAAAGAGAGAGAGAGTGAGAGAGAGAGAGAGAAAGAGAGAGAGAGTGTGTGTGTGTGTGAGAGAGAGAGAGAGAGAGAAAGAGAGTAAGAGAGAGAGTGTGTGTGTGTGTGTGTGTGAGAGAGAGAGAGAGAGAGAGAGTGAGCGAGAGACAGAGAGATAAAGAGAGAGTGTGTGTGTGTGTGTGTGTGTGTATGTGAGAGAGAGAGAGAGAGATAGAGAGAGAGGGAGAGAGAGAGAGAGAGAGAAAGAGTGAGAGAGAGAGAGAGTGAGGAGAAATGGAGATGGAGAAACAGAAAGAGAGAGGGAGCTACAGAGACAGCTGGGTGAGGGAAAGAGAGAGAGACTGCGGCTGTTCCAGGTTTCATTACAGTCCAGATTTACACCGGGACTCTATCCACGCCCCTCTATCCTGATTGGCTGTGGAAGATGATGTACAGCTGCAGGCCAGCAGTCCACACTGCAACACTGGACTGTAAAAACACTGGACAGAAAAACATTCCTGACAACCAGAACCGATACGGACAGAACCAGAGGAACCGATACGGACAGAACCAGAGGAACCGATACTGATAGAACCAGAGGAACAGATCCGGATAGAACCAGAGGAACAGAAAGAGATAGAACCAGAGGAACAGATCCGGATAGAACCAGAGGAACCGATAGGAAAAGAACCAGAGGAACAGATCCGGATAGAACCAGAGGAACAGATCCGGATAGAACCAGAGGAACAGAAAGAGATAGAACCAGAGGAACAGATCCGGATAGAACCAGAGGAACCGATAGGAAAAGAACCAGAGGAACAGATCCGGATAGAACCAGAGGAACAGATCCGGATAGAACCAGAGGAACAGAAAGAGATAGAACCAGAGGAACCGATACGGACAGAACCAGAGAAACCGATAGGAAAAGAACCAGAGGAACAGATCCGGATAGAACCAGAGGAATAGATCCGGATAGAACCAGAGGAATAGATCCGGATAGAACCAGAGGAACAGATCCGGATAGAACCAGAGGAACAGAAACAGATAGAACCAGAGGAACAGATCCGGATAGAACCAGAGGAACAGAAACAGATAGAACCAGAGGAACAGATCCGGATAGAACCAGAGGAACAGAAACAGATAGAACCAGAGGAACAGATCCGGATAGAACCAGAGAAATAGATCCGGATAGAACCAGAGGAACAGAAACAGATAGAACCAGAGGAACAGATCCGGATAGAACCAGAGGAACAGATCCGGATAGAACCAGAGGAACAGAAACAGATAGAACCAGAGGAACAGATCCGGATAGAACCAGAGGAACAGATCCGGATAGAACCAGAGGAACCGATACTGATAGAACCAGAACAAGAGAGCGAGGGAGAGTGTGTGTATCAGATGAAGGTCAGGGTGTGAGTATTGATGTGCTGACTCGGCCGTTCTCTCAGACAGATGGAGAGAGCGAGGAGGAGGGAGACTCACACATTCTGGACACGAACCCCCGTCACACCGCTGAGTTATTAGGAGAACTCCCCGCGCTGGGCTCCGTCCAATCACAGCGCAGCGGAACACCACTCCACCAAACACCCAAAAATACACATCGCTTCAGCTGTCACAGACACACCTGCCCTCCTCCTACACCTGCACGGACCAGCGGGGAACCTGAACACCGGCCGTGTGACTGCAGGAATGACCTCTGACCCCTCATCACAGTGGACAGAGCGGATTACTGAAATGACTTGTCAGATGGGGATAACAGGCTAAGAGCTAAAGTTAGCATGGCAGCTGCGTCGCTACCTGGCCGGGTCTTACCTGAGTGTGGCTCCTCCTCTGCGGCTGAACGGGCGAATATACTGGTGTCTGATTGGTGCTGAGTTAACACCTGGACTCCTAATGGACGTACAGTATAGGATTTAGGAATGCTGGGTACTGTCGTAAGCGTGTATACGTTAAAGCATCCCACTCATTCGTCCAATTGCACAGAAGGCGTGGACATAGTATAAGCCACACCCTCTTTTTGCCCAGTTGTATGCACACTGATGTGTAGGTCTGATTGTTGACGATGGTAAATGAGATGATGGTGACATTTGCAAGGTAGATGTTTGATCCCACTCCCACTCACATTCCCGTATCAGGGTAAATGGCATCCGGTGATTTAGTCCTGAAATAATGAATTATAATTTTCTGTTCCACCTTAAATACTGGAGTTACATTCCAGTGCATCAGTTTCTTGTTTGAGTTTCCTATTCCACCTTAAATACTGCAGCAGTTATATTCCAGAAACTCATTCCACCTTAAATACTGCAGCAGTTATATTCCAGAACTCATTCCACCTTAAATACTGCAGCAGTTATATTCCAGAACTCATTCCACCTTAACTACCGCAGCAGTTATATTCCAGAACTCATTCCACCTTAAACACTGCAACAGTTATATTCCAGAAACTCATTCCACCTTAAATACCGCAGCAGTTATATTCCAGAACTCATTCCACCTTAAATACCACAGCAGTTATATTCCAGAAACTCATTCCACCTTAAACACTGCAACAGTTATATTCCAGAAACTCATTCCACCTTAAATACCACAGCAGTTATATTCCAGAAACTCATTCCACCTTAAATACTGCAGCAGTTATATTCCAGAAACTCATTCCACCTTAAATACTGCAGCAGTTATACTCCAGAAACTCATTCCACCTTAAATACTGCAGCAGTTATATTCCATAGCTCATTCCACCTTAAATACTGCAGCAGTTATATTCCAGCAACTCATTCCACCTTAAACACTGCAACAGTTATATTCCAGAAACTCATTCCACCTTAAATACTGCAGCAGTTATATTCCAGAACTCATTCCACCTTAAATACTGCAGCAGTTATATTCCAGAACTCATTCCACCTTAAATACCGCAGCAGTTATATTCCAGAACTCATTCCACCTTAAACACTGCAACAGTTATATTCCAGAAACTCATTCCACCTTAAATACCGCAGCAGTTATATTCCAGAACTCATTCCACCTTAAATACCACAGCAGTTATATTCCAGAAACTCATTCCACCTTAAACACTGCAACAGTTATATTCCAGAAACTCATTCCACCTTAAATACCACAGCAGTTATATTCCAGAAACTCATTCCACCTTAAATACTGCAGCAGTTATATTCCAGAAACTCATTCCACCTTAAATACTGCAGCAGTTATACTCCAGAAACTCATTCCACCTTAAATACTGCAGCAGTTATATTCCATAGCTCATTCCACCTTAAATACTGCAGCAGTTATATTCCAGCAACTCATTCCACCTTAAACACTGCAACAGTTATATTCCAGAAACTCATTCCACCTTAAATACTGCAGCAGTTATATTCCAGAAACTCAGCTTCTTGATCGAACACTCTTATTCCACCTTAAGTCGTACCGGAGTGACATTCTGGTGCCTCGATGCTTGTTTGGGTTTCCCCGTTCCACCTTAAATGGTGCAGCAGTTCCATTCAGGCTGCAGCTGTTTTTGGTACTGTGCCTTTAAGGCTGATCTATGTTAATGAGCTCGGTTCTTATTCCTGTATTATAACTATTTCAAAATGCACTCTGGAACACTGCTTATAGGTTCAGTGTGAGTGGGCGGGGCTAGACTCCTGTAGGCTGAACATATGGAACACCAATGTATGTATGCAAATGAGTTGCACCGTCACAAAAACAATTATCATATGATTTAATTTGCATATATGAACTGAACTGGAATAAATGAGTGATGTTACATATATACACTCCTCCGTTCAGAAAGGCGGGGCATTCCGTATTCCTCATATGGGCCCTTTAAAGCCAGTCAGGGTGGAACAGACCGCTCCTCTAATGGACCGAGAGATCAGTGTAAGCAGTGACCTCCTTTAGCGGGGGGTGATGGATGCTCAGGGACGTTAAACCGCCGCTCTGCTCCAGCCGCAGCTATCCTGAGCGCTGGGCTCTGCCGCTGTGATGATAAAGTGCTCCCTCTGTAGTTCTGGTGAAAGGAGTTCAGAGTTAATGCCATTTCATCTCTGTAAGTGAGCCCCCGGCCGGCCGGCGGGCCGCTCCGCTGAAAGCAGGCTGACAGGTAAATGAGCTGCCGGTGAGAAAAGCCCACTTACTGTTCAGAACAGGACTTTGTTTGTTAGTGCTGATCCAGACAGGCCCGTTTGTTCAGCCTGCTGCTGCTGGAGACATCTGTCCCACCCTTACATACACCTCTCCTTCATATAGACAGAGACACGGTTCCATACCTGCAGGCTTCACTCCTACTGTATCACATACAGCTATTAATGCAAACGTGCTGAAGGGGAATGTGGGGGAGAGTGCCCCTCTGTGGTGGACTAAGGCTACTGCATGTAGTGGTTTGTGATGGGGGTTTTCAGCTTCCTGTTCGAACATTCCTGTTCCACCTTAAATACTGCAGACGTTATGTTCCAGTGGCCTTATCATCTTGGTTGAACATTCTCTTTCCACCTTAAATTCAGCAGACTATACGTTCTGGTGAATCAGCTTCTTATTTGAGTTTGACTGTTCCACCTTAAATACTGCAGGCGTTACATCCTGGCACCTCGACTTCCTGTCTGATCCTTCTCAGTCCACCTTAAATACTGCGGACGTTACATTCTGGTGCCTCAGCTTCTTGTTTGAACGTTCTTTGCTCCACCTTAAATAGTACCACACTTGCATTCTGGCACCTCATGTGCTTGATTGAGTTTCCCCATTCCACCTTAAATGGTGCAGCTGCTACATTCAGGCACCTCCACCAGCACCAGTACCAGCTGTGACTGGGTCTGGTGTGTACTGGACAAGTTTCTGGATGTAGCCACATCAATGTTCAGATACCGTTGTGCAGCTGGTCCAGATGTGGTGGAGGCCTTCCCTGGCACACTTCCGAGGAGAATTCCCTGTAGACTGGGATTGTATCCACTGCTGGTAGACCCGTATGACCGTACGCTTCCACACACCTGCAGATTCAGCTACTTCCTTCACACTATGGTCTTTGGCCACGCCCACATGCAGTCCCTCCTTTTAGCCAATCATTAACATCTGCTCTGGAGCCATTTTCCACACATGGAACGAGACACTCCCTGCACTGTAGTACCTCCTCCCAATCTATGGATCCCGTCACTCACACCCCGCAGGGGTTTATAGCTCCATCCTCGTGTAGCGCCATCTGCAGGAGCCTGAAGCGCACTAGGGGCCTCAGGTTTTGTCCAGGGAGCTTGTACGTGGGCCCTTGAGTCATATATATGTGACACTGCCTTGTGATGTCTCCTCCAGGTCTGATAGTGTTCCTGGGAATGATGTTCGGAGCATTTATCTGGGGTGGAATGGCGGATAAGGTCGGCCGGCGGAAGTGTCTGATCATCGCTTTGGCCATCAACTGTGTCGCCGCCTTCCTGTCCTCCTTCGCCCAGGGCTACGGCTTCTTCATCTTCTTCCGGCTCTTCTCCGGGATTGGGTGAGGAAAAGAGAGAAGCTTTGATGTCTAATGACTTTAATGACTTTAGTGTCGTTATCTGCTCGACGGCTTCCCTGATATCTTTAAAAGCCCTATTAGGCTACACATCTCCACCACTGCACCATCTCTACTGACTCCGCCATGCCCCTAAATTAGGACTAACACCTCCCTAATGACCTCCGGAGATTTTCAGATTAAATAGTCCCCCTGAATATAGAAGGAGAACCTTTCCAGTATTCCAAAACCCCAATGGGGCTCCTAACAACCACCTGGAAGACCTGGTAGAGCCACCATCACTCTGAGAGAGAGGAGAACTTTAAACTCCACCCCTGCTTCAGATGTGAGAACCTCCACAGGTGTCTCTGTTCATCCTACTTCATAGGATGTGGAAGACTCCTCCACACTATGGAGGTCTGAAGGAGGTGTAGCTGTTTAGGAAGCTCCTCACTGAGAAAAGGAGACCCACACATCTAACACAGATGGTGCTGGTGCTCTCAGAACAATGGACTGACCTCCCCAGAGTCCAGAACCTCAACACCGCTGAGTGTGTTTGGGTTTATCAGGATGGAGAGAAGACCTGACTTCTAAGACTGAGCTTTGGAGGTGTGTCTCTTTGAGGAACTGAAAGTGAGTGTCCTGAGACGAATACTCCAAACCCTCTAAACCAGAGATCTTCTAATCCGGACCTTTAGTCCAGGTATCCAGGTTCCGGTCCCCACGCAGGACTACATGCACACAGACCGTTACCACGACTGTCCTTAACACCACGTCACCGTCACCAAAGACTGCAGTGGTGTCGTACCAGACTGTCATGGAGTGACTCAGAATGGCAGCGGGTCATCTTCAGTGACGAGTCCCGCTTTAGTCTTGGTGGAGACGCTCAACGAATCCGTGTGTGGCGGCACCGTGGTCAGCACCGAGATGAACGGTTTGTTATCACACATCCAGAAGACCTGGTGTCCCTCCACCTTCACCCCTACCGCACCATCTGCAGGAACTGTGTGAGGATGTTCAAGCTGCATGGGATGGATTATCACAGGACTCCATCAGGAACCTCTACAGCTCCATACCGAGATGTCTGGCGTGTTGGGTTAGCGAACACGGCGGCCCGACGCCATACTGAGAGACAGACTTCTGTATGTGTAGCTCAATAAATATTGATCATATCAGTCTAAACTTATCATCAGTTATTGATCCTGGTCACCTTTATCCTCATTCCCAACACACCTGCACTCCCACACCTCCTTCTGGGTGCAGCTGGTCTGTGGATGATGAGTGTATATATGAGAACCTCTGCATCAAGACTCTTTGTTCCCATACCACATCAGCCACCAATAAACAATACATAATAAAATAGTAAAATAAACATGATGCCCAGCATAAACATGGCGAGGCTGGTAATGGTGTGATAATGACTCGCTCTTGCCAATCTCACAGCGCACCCTGGTGTGAGAAAGGCATGTCAGGACATATGGCTTCCTCCCCCAGCGGCTGGTCCAGTTTAATTATAGCTCAGAGAGACCGCATGCAGTCCAGAGCTGGTGGCACACACAACCAAAATATTAAAAATTCAGAAATAATAACCAAAACGACGAAACGATGAAACGTGTGCCCTCAGATCCTGATCCTACATGTGCTCTCTGCGTGCGATGGTCATTTGGGTAAAGCTGATAAAGCAGTCCTGTCCTCAGACCGGAGCAGCAGGGGCGCAAGGACATTTGGCGGCTGATGGATGATTAGCTAAAACACACGCAGAGACCTGATCAGAGTCAGACGGGCAGTGGGGAAGAAAGTTCACTCCTGCTGCACTTTCCAGAACTCAGAGACCTGGCCGGTTACCGTCCACTGTGGAAATCAGTCCGACTGGACTGAAACGGGCCGTGGAGTAGTTTACTGTGAGGTCACATGAGGGAATGTGTCCGTGTTCTGCAGGATTGGCGGCTCCGTGCCCATCGTGTACTCGTACTTCTCAGAGTTCCTGCAGATGGATAAGAGAGGAGAGCACCTGAGCTGGCTCTGCATGTTCTGGATGATCGGCGGGATCTACGCCTCCTTCACCGCCTGGGGCATCATCCCTCGATACGGTACAGTACACACTGGGTAACAGCATATCATCCCCGGGTGTAGAACCGCAGAACAGTACAGTACACTATGGTATACTACAATACACTACAGATTGTCATATATCATAGTACACATTAACAAATACAGCACACTGTATATCAGTTTAATACATTACACTGTGCAATAGTGCAGTGCAGCATAGTACACAATAAAAATATAGAGCACACAACAGTATTAATATAGTATAAATATATACTCCATAAAAATATAGTACACTGTAATACACTATGCAATATGGTGCAGCATAGTACACTATATATATATATATATGAATAATACACAGTATACAGTATAGTAAAGCATGGTACCTTACGTCACAGTATACTGCACTACATATCACTGTACACTCTATATATACACACGGTATAGGACATACTGTATAGTACTAACAAAATATATTATATATATATATATATATAGTACAGCATAGTACATCACATAACAGTAAAGCACAGCACTGTGCACAGTATAACAGTATAGCACATTACAGTACATTACAAAACAGTGCACTATGCTACATAACAGTGTGGTACCCCACAGTATACTACATAACAGTGTGGTACCCCACAGTATACTACATAACAGTGTGGTACCCCACAGTATACTACATAACAGTGTGGTACCCCAAAGTATGCTATATAACAGTGTGGTACCCCACAGTATACTACATAACAGTATAGTACCCCACAGTATACTATATAACAGTATAGTACCCCACAGTATACTCCATAACAGTATGGTACGCCACAGTGTACTATATAACAGTATAGTACCCCACAGTATGCTATATAACAGTGTGGTACCCCACAGTATACTATATAACAGTGTGGTACCCCACAGTATGCTATATAACAGTATAGTACCCCACAGGATACAATATAACAGTATAGTACCCCACAGTATACTCCATAACAGTATGGTACGCCACAGTATACTATATAACAGTATAGTACCGCACAGTATCCTGCAAACCTGTGGTACCCCACAGTATGCTATATAACAGTGTGGTACCCCACAGTATACTATATAACAGTATAGTACCGCACAGTTCCCTGTAGAACAGTACAGTAGAGTAGGGCTGTTGGTGGGTGTTGTGTAAACGCTGATGTTCTGGATGTGTGTGTGCAGGCTGGGGGTTCAGTATGGGAACCGAGTTTCAGTTCCACAGCTGGAGGGTTTTCGTGCTGGTCTGCGCCCTGCCGGCCATCGCTGCCCTCATCGGCTTGATGTTCATGCCCGAGAGCCCACGCTTCCTGCTGGAGGTACGAGGTCAAAGGTCATTCCACCAGAGCAGTAGGTCTCCAGTATAAACCTTCATCGAGCTGTTTCTCTGTACTCAGTGATGCATATGTGTGTTTCAGCATGCTAAACATGATGAGGCCTGGATGATCCTGAAGCAGGTCCACGACACCAACTGGAGGGCAAAAGGAGAACCTGAGAGAGTCTTCACCGTGAGTGCTAGCATGAGCCAACACTGCCAGGACACACTGCAGCGTTCAGAAGTACTGTAACGCCCCACTGGGGGTCTAAGGGCTGATTAGGAACATGATCCCACCTAGCACACTGACTGTTCAGAAGTGAGATGTTTGACCAGGACGTTGAATCTTTTCTGCTCAGGTGTCTCAAATCAAGACTCCAAAGACCCAGGAGGACGAGTTCTTTGAGATTCAGAGCTCCACCGGTACAGCATTCCAGAGATGGGTGGTCCGCACAGTGACCCTGGTCAAGCTGGTAAGCTGTTTGTAGATGAGGCTTAACCAGTAAAGTGAACCAAGTCCACCAATCAGGGCCAGGGCTCACCCTGTCTTGAGCTCGTTTTAACCTGTTGGAGAGAGCTTGGTTCTAGCTAATGGAAACGGTTCTCCTTCAGTGTTCTGTGTCATGCTGTGTACGAGTATTTTTCTGTCTACAGGTGCTGAAGAACGCCGTGTCCCTCTTGGCTGCTGAACTGAGACTCGCGACTCTGCTCATGGCCATTATTTGGTTCACCATGGCGTTCAGGTAGACTCATATTTACCATCACAGGTCACACGCTATCCGGCTCTGACTCCAAACGTAAGGGTGCCATAGAACACATCGCCCAGATGCGGTTCTACACCACCATTTCCACTTCTGGTTCTAGAATTAAACGAGCTGTTTACTCTTTCTTGGTGAGCTCATGAATAATTTGATGAGCTCTGCTCTGATTGGCTGGTATACAGGAAGACTCCTCCCACAATGATCACTCAGAAGCACCATGTGGAAACTGGCTAAATAAAATGAGGCTCTGTGTAAATAAGCTCCGCCCTCATACTATTGAGTTATCTATGCTACTTACTAGGCGCTAATGCTAGTAGCTAACGTTCCCTGTACTAGCTACTGGCTCCATCTGGACACCAACACACAGTAGAGTAAAGTTGATCCTCACTATGGAGCTCTCAGTTTAAGATGATCTGCTCCAACCGCCACACACGGATACAATCACACAGCATGGCTGCTCCTTACAGGCTGCTGTTGGGGTGGTGGTGCTAATAAAGGTGGAGCTGCTCCTCTCTTCAGTCTCTTCAGGGTCAGACGCTGAGCGGAGCTGCTCCATATTGTCCAGAGAGGTTTGGGAATCTGTCCGGAGTGGAATGTGCAGACTGCAGGATTAAAGGTGTTCCGGGATCCTGTTAAAGATGTGGAGCTGGAGTTCCTGTTCTCCAGCTTGGTTTGGGAATTCTCTGTTCCACCTTAAACGGTGCTGCAGGACATTCTGGCACCTGTACAAGCTGCAGCATGCTAGCATTTAGCTTTAGCTTCTCTGATACAGCAGACCACCAGCAGATGCTAACTGCACAGGAAGGCTTTCTGTAAGCGGGTTTTGGGAGCTCTAGTATCTCTACCGATGTCTGTGATGGTGTGTTACAGCTACTACGGTCTGGCCGTGTGGTTCCCGGACATGATCAAGCATCTACAGTACGAGGAGTATGAATCCAAGGTGAAGGTGTTCCACAGGGAGAGGGTGGAGCGTTTCCATTTCAACTTCTCTCTGGAGAACCAGGTCCACAAGGGAGGAGAGTACATCAACGACAAGTAAGTAGCGCCATCAAGACCTCAACATCAGCCACGACCCCGCTACGTACAGCACGGGCCAGGGTACTGGGGTGGTTCTGGATCTTCTGGTGGTTTAGCTGGTCACCCATCATGGTGATGCTGGCTGACCAGTGTACCAGCATCCGAAACACCACATCTGAGGGGGGATCTGTTTTTCCAGCAGGGAGGAATCGCTGTCTGGTAAAGTAGCTGTGATGGATTAGCTGTTGCTATTAGCCTTGCTAAGTCAGGCTGGTGTAGCTTTGCCTCTGGCCTCTGGAAACCCTGATTATGGATCATATGTATTAAATTAACATTAGAAATAATGGTTACACTTACTATACACCCTGCATTCATAATGTAGGTGGCTACATAACTAAAGATTTAAATAATAAAGTAAGAAATAATAAAATATATAAAAATAAATTAATATAATAAACTAATATTCATAACATTTCAACATGAAAGGATAAAAAGCCAAACTTGAAATTAAAACAGATAATTGAATTAAAAAAATTAGATAAAATTAAGTTAATTAATTTAGAATTATAAAACATTTTGGAAAACAAAAATAACCAAACCTAAAAAAAAATAAAATTCAATATAAAATAAAAAAATAATAATTTAAAGGACAATAAATAAAAAGATAAAGAAGTGAGTAAACAGATAAAATATATATAAATAAATAATAATAATGTTAATAGAACCTTAATACAACGCTGGGGCTTTGTGGCTAGTTCCCAGTTCAGTAAAACCCTCGGTAGGTGACAGGTGATCCAATCCGTCTGATAATCATCATGCTGGGGGGGGGCCAACCCACTTTCCCACACAGTGATGAGCGTTATAAGGGTCTCCATAAAGGTCTAGAACTCAGGAGGGAGTCCATTCCAAATCCCAGAGAGCTGGACAAGGGACTCTAGCCAGCAGATGGCGCCAGTGGTAATTCTCCATCCTCCCTTCATCCCTCAGTCAAACAGCCTGTTTGTGCTACTGCACCTTTAAGACTGATATATGTATATGAGCTCTGCTCTGATTGGCTATGCTTCAGGCCAGGTTGAAACACTCCTGATAACAGCTCCTTGATCGTTTCCAGTCTATACCGAATGCTAGGTCTAATAGACGCTCCTAGATTACCCGTGTGCAAAAATCTCCTCACTGGCTCCCGGCTGCAGACAGGATCTAGTTGCATAGGCAGGCTCCTACGTACGTGGCTGACTGACTTTACCACCAGCAGGTTCTCTAACGGTCCAGTGAGTTAGATCTACATAGCTACAGAAGCACATACCGACGCCCCTTTATCTCTGAGAGGTGTCTGAGAGGTCCTAGTGCTGGTATAGTTTTACTTTGAATAGACCTGCTCAGGCTTCAGAACCGTAAGATACCACAGTCCTATATTAGCCCCACGCCGGGGAAATGATCGGTCCCACAGCGATAAGAAATCAGTACAGTAATATATATACACGCATTATATATACATACATACGGTTATATATGGTTTCTGTCCCAATGAGATGAGAACAGTGCACTAATACAGAACTATTATAATTATATTTATTTACTATATTTTATTTATTATATATATTAAACATTTTTATATCTCCCCGAATGCTTTGAACCCTAATCTCCAGAAGCTGCTGGATGAGCAGATGCTGCTTCATCAGGTGATGCTCTCTCCCTCAGGTTTATCAGCATTGAGATGAAGTCGGTGAGGTTTGAGAATTCGCTCTTCGAGGACTGTTACTTTGAGAACATCAGGTCTGTAGACACGTTCTTCGAGAACTGCACCATTCGATCCACTGTCTTCTACGACACTGGTGAGTGCTACCCGGGACCGGAGACGCTCCGCGATGAAGATCTCGGACCAGCAGACCCATCATCTCCGCTTTGTTTCCACAGACTTGTACGAGGAGAGGTTCATCGACTGCAGAATGGAGAACTCCAGCTTCATCCAGACCAAGAAAGGCTGTCACCTGAACTTCGAGGAGGAGAACGACGTCCTCATCTACCTGGTCAGCTTCCTGGGAAGTCTGGCTGTGCTGCCCGGGAATATCATATCCGCTCTGTTCATGGATAAAATCGGCAGGATTAAAATGATAGGTGAGGTGGGCTTCTGAGCTGGTTTGATTGAATCTGTGCAGAGGGCAGAGCTGATGCGCTTTATCAGCTGGCGTTATGTTGAAGGGTACCGATTTTAGTTTCAGTGCAGGAATGTTTACACACGCTCGCTTTGGCATTGGTAACACATTCCTCAGTTTCCATAAAACTTCAGTTTTCCGAGGACAGTGCGCCCCGGGACAAAATAAGTCCCCAGTGACGGAACCGTGTCTATCAGCTGGGACTGGATTGGGCATGTACTGAACGAGTTTTGGATGTAGCCACCTCAATGTTCAGACACTCTTACTATTTGGTGGATGCCTTCCCTGGCACAATTCCGAGGAGAATTCCCTGTAGACTGGGATTGTATCCACTGCTGGTAGACCCGTATGACCGTACGCTTCCACACACCTGCAGATTCAGCTACTTCCTTCACTCTATGGTCTCTGGCCACCTCTCCTCTCTCGTGTCTGTCTGCAGGAGGCTCCATGCTGATCTCGGCCGGCTGCACCTTCTTCCTGTTCATGAGCTTCAGTCAGGCGGCCATCATAGCCTGGCAGTGTCTGTTCTGCGGCGTCAGCGTGGCAGCCTGGAACGGCATCGAGGTCATCACCGTGGAGCTCTACCCCGCCTCCAAAAGGTAGCACCACCTCCGCTCGTACCGTCAGCACTGGTGACTCCGCTGAGAGTACAGTTCTGTAAACTTTCCCCATATCTCTGTTCTAAAGGTGAGGATGTTTTGATCTGGCAGGTGAAGGTGTTAGGCTAACAGCACCTCCTCACCCTGTCTGAACAATTTATATAATATAACATTTTAAAATTCAGCATTAAATACAGTGTGGTGCTGTGATGAAGTACATCTTTAATATGTTTGTACTTTTTTTTTTTTTTTGACCTTTGACCCCCCCCCACGGCAGCCCACCCAGCACCGTGGCCGGGTTATAATAGTGTTCATTAGATTTTGTAATGGCAGCTGTTGGTGGAAAGGGCCTCAGAGCTCCTGAACACTACTCAGGGGTCCTGACAGATAAGCCACCGCTGGGGTTTAGGAGAGGACCCCGCTACTGCTCAGGGCGTTACAGGTGGGGAAATAAATACAGGTGGAAAAAAAAGAAGAACCACACAAACCCACCGGAATTCTGGAAAAGTTTGAGCAGGAAACGGGAAACAAAGGACAACAGGAGAGACTGGCTACCTCCTAAACTTCCAGAGGTTTAAACAAGTCAAACTCCCAACAAAAACAACCAGACGTCAGGGACGGAGATACTGGTAAAAGAAAAAAAGAAAGAAAGAAAGAAAGAAGGAGACAACATCTGTCCCCTTCACTGGAGGACACTCTCCCCTATATAGGAGGGGAAAGCCAGAGGAAGAGAGAGAGGGATGGGTGTGAGAACCCTTAATCCCTCTGGGAAGTGAGCACAGGGACGAGACAGAGATCATAGAGCTCCAAAATCATATAGAAGACAGGATAGGATAGGTAGAGCAAGAGAGAGAGAGACAGTCAGACCATGGCAGGGGTACCAGAGGGAACACACACACACACCACCAGACATCAAAACAGAGTCAAGAGTACCAACGAGAGACTACAGAGAGCGTGAGCAAGCGCTCGGTACGCAACAGAGTGGCAACACTTCACACTGAGTCAGTGTGAGAGAGAAGCAGACTAACCAGACAGACTAATTACCATCAGGTGCATAATCAGTATTCAGGAGACAGAGAGCGAGGCAACAGGGAGTGATAGGGCGAGGATGGACACGTGACATCAGGTGGTGAGTTATGGGTAATGGAGTCCAGGTGATCAGAGGTGGGAGGAGAACCAGCTGGAATGACAGTAGTGCACTGTAAAAGGTTTTTTTTCAGAGTAGTACAGCAGGGGTCAAAAAAACATGGAGCTTTTGAGAGGAGTAAAACAGAGTCAAAGAGTAACAAGATCAAACAGAGAGAGAGACCAGCACTCGTTACTCTGAAATTGGGTTCCTTGAACTTCAAACACAGATCTTTCATCCTCCTACTCAATATGACGAGTTAGATGAACTCAACATTTCAGGTTAGGTTCTATGTAGAACCATAAACACTCTTTCAGAAATGTTCTATATACAACACATCAATCTGAAGAACCATTTCTCCATGCCGAGAACTATGTAATCACAAAACAGTTCTAAATAGTCACTGCTTTTACTGAAGAACCCTTGAGGAACCTCAGTAGACCAAGACGCTGTTCTACTGTTCTACTGTTCTACCTCCACTGTTCTAAATTAACATTAACAAAGTGAAAACTCAAAGTCCCTTCTTAGTAACTCTGGTTCTAGCTGGTTCTGATTTGGGTTTTGTGCGGTACTGAGAAATTCTTCACTGCTAGTTTCAGTATTAGTGATTGTTCTAGTGACCTATGATGACCCTGCACTGTAACTTGATGTTCTCCTCTCTCTGTTTTTCTGATCTGAGGACAGTGTTGGTGACTCTACCAAGCCTCCCAGGTGGTTGCTAGGAGTCTCTGTTTCTCTGTAGCTTTTAAACAGTTTTGGAATCCCCGTTATTTCTCATCATGATCTCTTTCCTTGTGCGAGGAGACGATGTTCTGTCCAGCTGACTTTCCTCTCGCCCTCACAGAGCCACCGCGTTCGGATTGCTAAACGCCATCTGTAAGCTGGCTGCCATCCTGGGGAGCTCCATCTTCGCCTCGTTTGTGGGCATCACCAAAGTGGTCCCCATCCTGCTGTCCTGCGCAGCGCTGGTGTGCGGAGGGCTGCTGGCGCTGAAGCTGCCCGAGACCAGAGAGAAGGTTCTGCTGTGAAACAGCTCACCCGGAGTCCGAGTTTAACCGGACTGCATCCCAACGCGATTACTCCACTGATCAACGCGATCACGAGTTGGTTAGAACCCTACCGGTCCGTCCATCCTCACCGCTCGCTGTAGCGTCAGTACACCTGCACGTGGAATCAGGACTCCAGATTTTAGTTTGTATTTTTTTACCCAGAGTTATAGAGTTATATGATGATAGCTGGATTTGAGGGAATTCTCAATAATAACCCTGAAAAAGATGATGGGAGTAAAACGCTGAATATAGTCATATGCAAAACCGATCAATTTACATGTTTTCCTGGTTTCTTAGTGTAAATAAACTGTTCAGCACATGTGAATCCTATTATTCATGTGTTCAGTTTATAAGACTGGGAGAAAATATACTCAGAAACTCAACAAAACATGTCATTTTAGACTGTAGGGTGAAATTAAAATTTCACATTTTATTTTAGAGAGCTCATTTTTTAAGTGTTTAGTTTTGCATCCAACTTTAAAAATAAAACAATGTCACCTCTAAATATAAATAGTGCTAACGATAGACATATCTCACCGCTCAAAAGGCTGGAATCACTGCTTCTATCCATGAAAAAACTGAAACTATGAAACATGTTTACACAGTTTGTTGGAAGCTTTAAAAATGAAGCTGTTTTGGATGAAAAATAGGAAGTGATTTTATGATAACTGAGAAACCTGTACAGCATTACGAATGATGTCCGGAACCAAGTCTCACTAGACGAGCAGCCATAGTCACAACAACGCCCAACAGAGAATAATAGCTTTCAATTTTTAACATTAAGATGTCAGTGGTCGCAACAACAAATCATTAACACAGAAAGTGAGTTAGTATGGGGAGGTTGTGTCTAATGTAAGACCGTATATTCTCTGTAGGGTTCAAATCTGGACTCGGACCGGACCAAACCAGCCAACACCACTTTACTTTGGGCTTAGGGCACTATTATTATTATCACTTATGACATGTGATTCCAAACTTTTGAGTGATAGTGTGTGATAAATAATATATATATTGTCGCTGTCCAAAGAAAAACAGGTATCTCCAAAATGCCAACTTTACAGGAGAAGCCAAAAACCTTATTTAATTTGAATGGAAGTCAATGGAACCAGACGTCTTTCCAAGCAGTTTTGGGCCATTTCTGTTGGTCCATTCTTCATGAAATTTCTGCACAGTGTAAACAGCAGCTCATGTGATCAAACGAGGCATAAAAGTAAAAATCAACAAAATTGGAGATACATGTTTTTCTTTGGACAGCGACGATATATTGTTGCTATCGGAACATCATCAGCTCAAAAAAACTACACAATTACTACAGTCTTAATAATATACATAAATAATCTTATTTGCTCCCAAATGACTCACACTGAAACACTACAAGAGAAGTTATTTCCAACTCCTGTAAATTTGGACCAAAACAAATGACCCAGAGCTGCTTGGTAAACGGTCTGGTTCCACTGACTTACATTAAAAGAGGCGTATGGTTTTCCCTCCCCCTGTAAAGTTCTCATTCTGGAGATACGAGATTTTGTTCCGACAGAAACAATATACAGTGTACGCTACTAATGACCTGATATATACCCGTAAAGTAAGAACCTCCACCTCCCTAGAGGAACGGGCCTGTTATCCTGGTGGAGTCCTCCTGAGCCACTTCCTGATCTTCAGGTACCCGAGGAGATGCTCTCTCTCTCCGTCTGGGTTTGGTTGTGCTTGTATCCTGCCACAGTGTGAACTCGCCTGTAACGCTGCCCCCTCGGCCTTCTGTGTCCTGAGCAGCGAGTGTCTCTGTCCTGGTGTTCTCTCTCCTTTAGGTTCTCTCCAGTAGGTCTGATGAGTGCTTTGAGCTGGACCACCGTTTCCGTGTGGGAGCTCCTGTGTGCTGTTCTGGCTGCCGTGTGATCCCATAACTGTACTAGCTGATCTTGTCTCATCTTGTCTCACCGCACTTCTTTATGAATGACCCTGGCGAGTGGACGTGAGCCGAATATTCACAGTATATCTAATATTTCTCACTGTAGGACTCCAGGCTCCATAGCTTTAATATATACCATCAGAAATAACAGCTATATTCTGAATATTTAAGCTCCAGTCACTTCCCGAGAGTCAACCCCCTTATAAAGCCATGGGTGATGCAGGTTTGGGTGTTTGGGAGGATGGATGCTGTTGTGAATGCTCTGTAAAGTCTCACCAAGGCACATACCTGATACCTGTACTAGCTGTGGACTGAGCTGCATGTGTGCTTTCTACCAAGTGATGTTCGTGTCCTCTTTATTTTTCAGTGTGTCGTCAGCCAAGCCTGTGATCTGAATGGTCTAATGTATGTCTCACCTATGTAAATAAAACTGGACCGACTCAAAATGTCACAATGGGAAAGTTGTAAAGAGCCAAACAGTACTGTACCAATTCACTACAGCACAGAAATCAGCTCAACAGAGCTCAGTCTACCTTCACAATGCCAGAGGGCATTACCAAACCGTATCGCAACACACGGTCATTTACCAGTCGTTTTACTTTCCTCTGAACATAGAAAAGAACAATTAAAGGAATCTAAATATTATTTCAAAAACCGTTTCTCGTTTTCCAGCTTCCTAAAGCCGGTAGAGCTGCTGAATTAGCCTCACTGAGGATCCTCTGTGTTTAGCTAACGTTAGCATCTGAAGCTAATCCCAGTGTAGTGAATCCTTTACTCTCCAGATGTTCCATCAGAAGTTCCACCAGCACTATGATACTCCAGTAAGAGCTCCAGAGTGTAAACCAGGACGGGATGATGATGTTCTGATCCGTATGTGTAGAGTTATTACTCTGTAGAGAGCATTACTACATCAGGAGACCGGCTAGGAGAAGCTAACGCGGTTAGCGCTTATGCTAGCGCCCACAGAACGAGTGCCTCTGCTGATATTAACACTCGACAGAGAAAAATAAAAGCTGGGTTTGGTTCTCCACACGGTTCTGTGTACATGTAGGTGTGCGGGTGTGTTGGGGGTGTGGGTGTGTGTGTACAATGCAGAGCAGATATCGGTTCACTGCAGCTAATAAGCTAAACAGCACGTTAGCTATACTAGTTAGCCTAGTTAGCTGCTTTACAACATAAAATGACTAGAGAAATAATTATCACAGTGATTATAATGGTTCTGTCTCTCCAGGAGGGGGAACATACACTAATATTAGAACCGTAAGTTCAGTGGGTTCTTGTTTGTGCAGTGTGTATGTGGATAAACACCTTTATACAGTGAATATTTCTACATTAAATGTGCAAATTCATGATTATATGAAATTTGAACCACATGACATGTAAAGTTATTGATCTGGGAAGATTGTTTACAGTATCCTGGGTAAATAATCCTCAGGACTGGTACAAAATCCTGTTGTATCAGTGCAGCGCTCCTTGCGTTATCTACCCAGATGTAATTCCTAGCTCCGAGGTGTATCATGAATTTGCCCTATAATATTTATAATGTAAACATTCTATCCAGGCTTTCAAACAGTAATATAGCCTATGATCCATATACCTTCCAAGCCTTTATCTTCTATAAGTGAGCTTTGAGGTTTTCTGAGGTTGGGGTTCTTTTCTAAGTTCAGGGGAATGTTCAGAAACACAAGAATGATATGGATGGAGTGGGTGGAAACGCAGGTGAAACGTACTGAGCGGTTTGTATAATGAAGGCCTCTGAGGAGGGTGCATGAAATCCCTGGAGAACCCTGAGCTGTGCAGTGCTGTGAGTTGGCGAGTCCAGCTGGGGACTCCGGTGTTTATGTCTATTTGTGTCCGTGTGGTTGTGTGACGAACAATATCTCTGTCTTTATTTTTATAATCTGGTTTCATCTCGCTGTCACAGGAATGGAGGACATGTTTTCTGTTTGAATGTTGACTTTTGTTTTGTTTTGTTTTTGTTTTTGTTTGTGATTGTAAAATTATAAAATAAATAAATCTATTCATGTGCTCTAACTGTGGTTGTCTTCCCATTCAGATATTAACAAACAAACAAAAAACTAACCAATAAATTATGAGTCTAGAAATTAAAATATTTTTCATTTTATTTAAAAATTAATCCTAAAATATCAGTAGATTGTTGGTGATGGAAGGAGGTGTGGGAGTGCAGGTGTGTTGGGAAGGAAGATAAAAGTGACCAGGATCAATAACTGATGATAAATTTAGACTGATATGATCAATATTTATTGAGCTACACATACAGAAGTCTGTCTCTCAGTATGGCG
>JAMWET010001163.1:57500-135044 GCA_024036415.1 Prochilodus magdalenae
TTTCAGCTAAAACAAGCAGCTTTCAGAGGTTCTTGAAACCCAGAACCCGTCATGTGTCACTTTCTGGGACAGTGTCTGGGACAGTGTGGACTTCATACTGACCATCACATCACTACGCCTTTGTAGTGAGTCTGCTGTTAGGAAAACCAGGCAACAGATTTATGTGTGCCCCAATACATGAAACCAAGCACCCACAGGTCTCATATGCATACCAAAGCTCATGGTTAGTGCTGAAGTGTGGGGCAGCATGACGGACCTTAATCATGCTTAACGAGCTTCATTATCTCATTTACATGTTTGGTGTGAAATGCCATTACTGGCTCACACGGTAAACAGCTCAGCAGTCTCGGCCCTGATCTGACCTCTGCTGAGGGTGGGGGTGGAGAAGGGTCGGCTTAGAACTTCTACAAACTGACCTCCTAGCAGTTTATATACTCTATCAGAACATATACTCACCACTCATCAATATATACTACCCACCGGTATATCTACTGACCACTCATCAATATATACTACCCACCGGTATATCTACTGACCACTCATCAATATATATTACCCACCGGTGTATATACTGACCACTCATCAATATATAGTACCCACCAGTGTATATACTGACCACTCATCAATATATAGTACCCACCGGTGTATATAGTACCCACCAGTGTATATACTGACCACTCATCAATATATAGTACCCACCGGTGTATATACTGACCACTCATCAATATATAGTACCCACCAGTGTATATACTGACCACTCATCAATATATAGTACCCACCGGTGTATATACTGACCACTCATCAATATATAGTACCCACCAGTGTATATACTGACCACTCATTAATGTATATATGACCCGCTAGAATATCCACTGACCTCTTGTCAATGTATATGATCTATTAATACATCTATTAAACCCTAATCGACCATTTAGGCCATTAGTCTACTGACCACTCATCAGTGTATATAGGCCATTAGTGTACTGACAGTGACTCACAGTATACACACACATACACACATATAAGGCCCATTATATATATATATATATGTTAACAACAACAGCTGTGTCCAGCTGCAACAGGGCATAAAGGTCACTGTCCTTGGCTTATATGAAGTGAGTAATGGAGGTTGGCCAGCGAGATGGTCAGACAGCCATGATGGAGAAAACAGTGGATGGGGAGATGTGTTATTATGGACAGAGGGGTAAGAATTCACACGTCCTCCAGTGAGTCAGAGGACTGTTTTTGTTTCCCAGATCAGGACTCTGCCTCTGCCTGTCTCTGTCTCTCTCAGAGTCCTCTGGCCTGGAGAGAGGCCTGCAGAGGTGTCAGTTCACACCTCAGAGCCCTGACCAGTGTATAAATTCCCTTCCTGCAGCTTCCAGCCAGTATTCAGACCCCAGAAAGCAACAAGAATGGATCTATCCTCCTCTTTCCTCAGCTACAGCACACCAAGCTGGAGTTCTCCCAGCTCTGACTCCGAAATCTATACCATCTCCTCTCCGGAAGCTGCGTCTCCACTGAACTGTTTGGACTTCTCACCGGTCAGCAAGCCTCAGGACGTTCCAGCCACACCAAGGTTAGCTTTGAGAACTGGTACTTCCTAATTTAGCATGATGTTGTTGATGCAATGAAACCCTGAGTCTTGGAAATTCATGGAAAATATATTGTTGGGAAAAATAGCTGTTTGGAATATTAATGTATATGCCAGGATATGTAAATAGACATTTCCCAAACTGATTTCCTTGGAAGACTTTTGATCTGTATGGCAATCTTGAAATCTAATGAAGCTCTTCTGAAACTCCAAGGTCGGCCATTCCCAAACGGTGCGAAGGATCAAGTATTCCGGTGGGACGACCAAGGACAAGGACGCGCTCCAAAAACCCGAGCAAGCAGAGACAAAACGCCAGCGAGAAGGAAAAACTGAGAATGAGGGACCTCACCAAAGCACTCCACCACCTGAGGAGCTACCTGCCTCCGTCCGTGGCTCCGGCTGGACAAACGCTGACCAAAATCGAAACACTGCGCCTCACCATCCGCTACATCTCCTACCTGTCCTCCCAGCTGGGCCTGGGAGAGGAGCAGCTCTGGGACCAGAGGACCGACCTGGGAACCCCGCACAGTGGGATGTGTCATTACAGCTCCATTCCTGAAGCCTGGAGGCCCATGCACGGAGCGGAAGCACACACAGAGGCGGTCCGACCCCTCAGCCATTGCAGCATGACGGCAGCTGGACAGCAGAACGGGATGGAGATGGGCATCTTTAGCTCCAGAGATGTCCTGGACTCCATGCTGGAGGATCAGATGTACCCAGACACAACCTTCTCATACCAGGTGGGTCGCTACTGTCCAAACTGACCCTTAACGCCCTGCTGCGTCACAGCCTTGAACGTAAACCACAGTAAAGACACGGTGGTGATGCTAGTGCTATACAACAGGCTACTGTGTGACACAGTGGTGATGCTAGTGCTATACAACACGCTACAGTGTGACACAGTGGTGATGCTAGTGCTATACACCAGGCTACAGTGTGACACAATGGTGATGCTAGTGCTATACAACAGGCTACAGTGTGACACAGTGGTGATGCTAGTGCTATACAACAGGCTACAGTGTGACACAGTGGTGATGCTAGTGCTATACAACAGGCTACAGTGTGACACAGTGGTGATGCTAGTGCTATACAACAGGCTACAGTGTGACACAGTGGTGATGCTAGTGCTATACAACAGGCTACAGTGTGACACAGTGATGCTAGTGCTATACAACAGGCTACAGTGTGACACAGTGGTGATGCTAGTGCTATACACCAGGCTACAGTGTGACACAGTGGTGATGCTAGTGCTATACAACAGGCTACAGTGTGACACAGTGGTGATGCTAGTGCTATACAACAGGCTACAGTGTGATACAATGGTGATGCTAGTGCTATACAACAGGCTACAGTGTGACACAGTGGTAATGCTAGTGCTATACACCAGGCTACAGTGTGACACAGTGGTGATGCTAGTGCTATACAACAGGCTACAGTGTGACACAGTGGTGATGCTAGTGCTATACAACAGGCTACAGTGTGACACAGTGGTGATGCTAGTGCTATACAACAGGCTACAGTGTGACACAGTGGTGATGCTAGTGCTATACAACAGGCTACAGTGTGACACAGTGGTGATGCTAGTGCTATACAACAGGCTACAGTGTGACACAGTAGTGATGCTAGTGCTATACAACAGGCTACAGTGTGACACAGTGGTGATGCTAGTGCTATACAACAGGCTACAGTGTGACACAGTGGTGATGCTAGTGCTATACAACAGGCTACAGTGTGACACAGTGGTGATGCTAGTGGTACTTCAGAGGCTACAGTGTGACACAGTGGTGATGCTAGTGCTATACAACAGGCTACAGTGTGACACAGTAGTGATGCTAGTGCTATACAACAGGCTACAGTGTGACACAGTGGTGATGCTAGTGCTATACAACAGGCTACAGTGTGACACAGTGGTGATGCTAGTGCTATACAACAGGCTACAGTGTGACACAGTGGTGATGCTAGTGCTATACAACAGGCTACAGTGTGACACAGTGGTGATGCTAGTGCTATACTACAGGCTACAGTGTGACACAGTGGTGATGCTAGTGCTATACTACAGGCTACAGTGTGACACAGTGGTGATGCTAGTGCTATACTACAGGCTACAGTGTGACACAGTGGTGATGCTAGTGCTATACTACAGGCTACAGTGTGAAAGAGTGCTGAAATGCACCAGACAGTATTAGATCATATTGTATTATAAATATTATTGTGGAATTATATTACATTGTTATAGGAGCTACACTGAGACATGGTGTGTTGCTTTAACACTGTTATGTGATATTGGCTCCTTTTCATTTTTAATAAAGGGCTGTATGGACTATTATTACCGTATAGCACCGTATGACTATAGAAACATGGTAGTAATAATAATAAAGTATTTATTGTGTGAAATTAACGGGCGTGTGTTGTGTTTTGTAGGACTGCAGTAAAGCTGTGCATTATGAGAGTGTGGGTCCGGCCTTCTGGAGCTGAAGCGGTCCCCAGCGTTCCCTGTGTTCCAGTGTTTGTTGAATATGTACAGTATTTAATCTACCCTAATTTAATGTTTCTCACTGTAAGATTCTATTTTAATATATTTTTATCTGTTTTGTACAAACCGAAACTTATTTATTGATATTTATAATAAAAACATTTTAGTACATGTGAGTGTGTTGTGTTTTTATATTTGATAACGGTGTGTCTCGTTGTTGTTCGTTGAAAAACCTGTATCTCCATTTTAGTGGAGTTTTGACCTCAGCAGCTGCCGTTTACACTGTGTGAGGATTTCGGGATGAGTGGACCAACAGGAATGTTTTAGGAGTGCTTAGTGTGAAGTCTGGTTCCACTGACTCACATTAGAGATTGAAAAGGTTTTGTCCTCTCCTGTAAAGGTACCGTTTTAGAGATGCTGGTGTTTCAGTGGACAGTGATGATACTGTATATGCAGACAGGGGAGAAGGCTGAACAGACGCTGAGACATGTAGATGTCTCTGGGTGGGTTCGCTGAGTGGTATGATTAAGCAACACTGATGTCGACCATGTACACATTTAAAGAGACTCACTCACTCACTTTCACTCACTCACTTTCACTCACTCACTCACTCACTCACTCACTTTCACTCACTCACTTTCACTCACTCACTTTCACTCACTCACTTTCACTCACTCACTTTCACTCACTCACTCACTTTCACTCACTCACTCACTCACCCACTCACTTTCACTCACTCACATATTCACTCTCACTTACTCACTCACTCACCCACTCACTTTCACTCACTCACTTATTCACTCTCACTTACTCACTCACTCACCCACTCACTCACTCACTCACCCACTCACTTTCACTCACTCACATATTCACTCACCCACTCACTTTCACTCACTCACATATTCACTCTCACTTACTCACTCACTCACCCACTCACTTTCACTCACTCACATATTCACTCTCACTCACTCACTCACTCACTTATTCACTCTCACTCACTCACTCACCCACTCACTCACATATTCACTCTCACTCACTCACTCACCCACTCACTTTCACTCACTCACTTATTCACTCTCACTCACTCACTCACTCACCCACTCACTTTCACTCACTCACTTATTCACTCTCACTCACTCACTCACTCACATATTCACTCTCACTTACTCACTCACTCACTTATTCACTCTCACTCACTCACTTTCACTCACTCACATATTCACTCTCACTCACTCACTTATTCACTCTCACTCCCTCACTCACTTTCACTTACTCACTTATTCACTCTCACTCACTTTCACTCACTCACATATTCACTCTCACTTACTCACTCACTCACCCACTCACTTTCACTCACTCACTTATTCACTCTCATTCACTCACTCACTCACTCATACATTCACTCACATACTCACTCGTTCACTCACTCACACATTCACTCTCACTCATACATTCACTCTCACTCATACATTCACTCACATACTCACTTACACATTCACTCAAACACACTCTTTCACTCCTACATTCACTCACTCACTCACTCACCTACTCACACCTTCACTCTCACTCACTAATTCACTCACTCACTCATTCATGTTCTAAACCACTCCATCCTTCTTGGTCGGTCGGGGATGATGGACCCTGTGGACAGCTCAACATTATGGCCCCATATATGATTATGCTCTGATATCTGCGTATAAAGTTCGGATGTGTAGATTTTACACTGCAGGTGTGCAGAGATGTTAAGCCAGGTGTGGTCTAGGGTTAATAAAACTGAAACTAGCGATGAAGGAATGCTGGTTAACTGTGCTAAGCTAAAGCAAAGCTACCATGTTCACTGCAAAACCCAAAAGCCAAACCCAATGACTGAGAATCCGCTTTCAGTCTGGTTACGTCAGTGTGTGAGCAGGAGTTTGGAGGTGGGACTCCTCTGCTCCTCTGTGTTTGGACAGTTTGTTAGGAAAGGGCACCCCAGCTGCTCCCCGGGCACCATGGATAGGGCTGCCCCTAGTGTGTGTGGGTGCTTTACTGCACGGCTGAGTTAAATGGGGGAGTTTAGTGGTGGTGCAGGACAGGGGTACCCTGCTACGTTTACAGCTGAGGCTCTTCTCACAGGTGAGCCAGTGTAGCACAGCATGGTCACCCAGACCAGGAATCGAACCCCCGTCTCCCACATGGGACTGCTGCTCACTGGCAGGTAATGGTTATCTGTTGCACCATACCTGCCACACGTTACCAGAGCTGTGTTAGGACTTGATTGTGATTGTGAGTGTGTTGATAACTCTCCTGCTTTTTTGGGAGCACCAAGAAGGTGGTAGGAGAAGTAGCTCCTATGCTTCACCATCACATGCTTTATTCTTTCATGTTTATTCTTTCTTTTTAATGGAGAGATTTATAAACATCCACCATGCTAAATAAATAAATAGATAGATAGATAGATAGATAGATAGATAGATAGATAGATAAATGTCATAACTGTCTCTAAACCTGGCGGCTCTGGCTCGGATGTTCCGGTACCTCTTTCTGGATAGGGGAGGTTGGACCAGGGCATGGCTGGGGTGTTTGGGGATGGCTTTCCTCAGACATCTCCTGTCGCATATGCCCTGTGTGGGTGGGAGGCCAGCTGTGCTGGGCCGTGTGTACCGCCCTCTGCAGGGCCTTGAGTTTAGAACTTAAACTGACCACGTCCCGACTTCAAACAGGCATCATCCCTAAGGTCTCTAAGCTGATCTATGACTAATGTTATTTGAAGGTGGATCAGACCCCAGTGGGGGGTGTGGTGGGGTGGGGGTGGTTCTCCTCCTGCTCATTAACATTCAAATTACACTTCCCCTCATCCTGAGAGAGGATAAAGAGATTACCCCCAAACAAGCTGACCAGGCTCCACTCAGCAGAGAGCTCACTAAGCTAACCTGAAGCTCAGCTCTGATCCTGAGAACACACCGACCCAACATTTCCAAAACGCCCATCACCGCTGTCCTGAAGATCCCCTTCCTCAGTTTAGACATCATCTGGAAACACATGTCGTCCCAGGCCCTTAATAAGCCTGGAGGAGAAGTTCCTCATTCAGATCCATCCTCCCCTTAAACTCACGGAGGAACATCCTGGATCCAGTCACATGACCGTTTGTGTACTTGTATACACGTGACCCCATTCAAACAATGGCGTTTGTATCTATTGGTCTGTTATAAAACCCATATAACCGCTCGAATGCTCCAATTACATCTCATATTACTTAGAACCCCCTCTGATCCCATATCTAGAACACACTGATGAAATTACGTAAGGGTTGTTGAGACAAATGTTGTGTCTTATGGTATTCAGACCATGTGACCTCTTTGTCACAGTAAGACTGATCTTACATACTCTTATAACTGATCCCTCATCATAGACCTCTAAGTGGAAATGGGTCTGGGCTCTTATGGGTTATGTACAATATACCCATTTTGGAGGTATGAGGTTTTATTCCCAGAGCGGTTTATACTGCACCCTCCTGAATGGCCTGATTTATTGTCCAACACCTGTTACAGATTTGTTCAGATAAATGGTGCAGGTGCTCATACCTAGAGAGAAGAATACAGAGTTATATACAGCAGAAGAGCACTATCTGGCAACCCCAACCCAATGCTCATATCTCAAGAGAAGAATACACAGTTAAACACAGCAGAAGAAGAGCACTATCTGGCAACCCCAACCCAACGCTCATACCTCGAGAGAAGAATACAGAGTTAAACACAGCAGAAGAGCAATATCTGGCAACCCCAATCCAATGCTCATAACTAGAGAGAAGAATACAGAGTTAAACACAGCAGAAGAGCAATATCTGGCAACCCCAATCCAACACTCATACCTAGAGAGAAGAATACAGAGATAAACACAGCAGAAGGGCAATATCTGGCAACCCCAATCCAACACTCATACCTAGAGAGAAGAATACAGAGATAAACACAGCAGAAGAGTACTACCTGGCAACCCCAGCCCAGCTCTCATACCTAGAGAGAAGAGTACAGAGTTAAACTCAGAAGAAGAGCACTACCTGGCAACCCCAGCCCAGCGCTCATACCTCAGAGCAGAATACAGAGTTATATACAGCAGAAGAGCACTACCTGGCAACCCAAACACAGCTCTCTTACCTCGAGAGAAGAGTCCACAGTTAAACACAGCAGAAGAGCACTACCTGGCAACCCAAACCCAGCTCTCTTACCTAGAGAGAAGAAACATTAATCTCAGTGAAGTGCATAAATACAGAATTTCAGTATATACATTTAATAACCCATAAAGGCCCACTGGGCCCCGCCTGGGCCCCGCCTTTACACTCATCAGCTAAAGTTTGTGCACTACTGGTCAAATCCCATTTAGGTGTAATTCAGTTCAAATCAAATCAAATCAAAGAAACACACTTGTGCACATTTTAATACACAATTTCTACTTGTTTATGGAATTTTTCATTCAGGAAATAAAGGTAATGCATGAACAATATGGCTTGTGGAAAGGATATTTACAAAAATAAAATATTGACTCTGTAAAAAAACTGAAACTGTGCACTGAGAAGTCACGCAGTTCATGCACATACATTTAAAACCATATCTACATTAGCAAACTCTTGTGTCTGATTAACTTTCAGCTATAAATAATAATAATAATAACAAAAAATCTATCAGATATTTCCCCATTTCATCTACTGTCTACACATTCTGGGCTTTGTAGAGATGATAAGAAACCAAAAGCAAAAAAACTGATGCACAAAAACATTCTGAATTGATGGACGTCTGTATAACATCATATTACATTTGTAAACTTTTCACATACGACTTAAACAAAATGAAACAAATTCCCTTCTCAGCTCTAATGAATGTAATTTATGTCATTTAGAATATGAATAATAACAAGACCAGAAACACACAGGCCTCCTAGGTCATGTCCACATTCCCTAACGGGACGCTAATCGGGACTGATGGGACTTCCCTGTGATGTTTCCTCTCCTCCAGAACGGCTCAGTAAACACAGACTGCAGCATTAGCGGCTAATCAGAGGGAGATAGAGCCTCGGTCCTAATGAGCCTGAGTCAACAAACCCAGCATCCTCACACCTCCCAGTCTGACCCCTTCAAAAGCCCACCCTCCACACGGCCTGATTTTAATAATCCTCTAATGCGCCGGGGGAAGGCCCGGCACGTGCATGCGGAGGTGTTGGACTCCGGGGGGCTCAAAAATAACCTCCTGCCCCTTCCAGCGCCGGACCACCGATTGATGTGGAAATGTACAGAGTCAACACGCGGACTCCAGGACTAACACTTATTAACCCTTTAACTCTAATAAGCATCCCGGCAGCCAGAACCAACACCCGGCTTTGATCTGAACACCAACCTTTGATCACAGAACTTCAAAACTAAGCAGGTAAAGAGGCTAATACACAAATCTGATTCAGATCAGGGAAGTACTTTAGGACTGGGTCTGTCAAGGGATCCAAACTCACCAGGGTTCCTTACAGCATTTACAGTGGTGGTGATGGGAACCAGGGTTCTCCATGTCTAGAACACACATATAGACACTGTACTGACTATCTAACCCACCAGTGAACCTAAACGTGTCTTCTGAGTGTGTATGGAATGTTGGTGATGAAAATCTGGAAAACCTGAAAATACTAAGTTCCTTTGGGGGACTATTTGACCTCACAGCGCCCTGCAGCATGTATCCCTCCACCATGAATGGAGTTTAAGTCTGAGATCTTCTCCACACTATCATAAACAGCGTCTCAGACATCAGGCAGCGTATTCAGAACCACCTCCTGTAGGAACTTCCTGTGAGGGAGCTTTTAGAGGGGACGTCTGGTTACCTTCACCACCACTGTGAACAATTCTGACTGTATCTAGAACGAAACGTTTCACACCGAACTCACTCTGAATGACTGTTTACATTGATAATTATTAAGGAAATGATAAAATAATTATTGAAAAAGAAGATTAGCCTCATTTATCCCCCGATTTCTTACTTGCTATAAGCTGTAGTAGCTATTGCATAAGCCTCCTACATGAGTTTATAGCAAGTTAATGTATATTATTTAATTTGGTTATTTATATAAGTTTGCTGGATTCTGCTCTAATTTAACCAGTCACCTAGGACGTGTTCGGTGCTATAGAAGTTTTAGCACTTGGGCTATGAGGCTAATAAAGCTTGATTCTAATTCTGATGTAGCTAACAGGCTAATGGAAGACTACACCCCACTGATTAGCATGGTGCTAACTGCATTCCCAATCACCACAAGCCTGAAACGATGTTCAGTATCTCTAATAGACTTGAGTATGTTTGGTGTCCACAGGTTGCTTCTGAAGTTTTAGCACAGGAGCTAGGAAGCTAATGTAGCTAACATGCTAATGGAAGCCTACACCCCACTGATTAGCATGGCGCTAACTGCATTTCCAAATCACCACAAGCCTGAAACGATGTTCAGTGTCTCTAACAGACCTGAGGATGTGGTTTCTGACTCGCCGTTACCTAGAGACATGAACTAAAGTAGGTTAGCATCGCTAAAACAGTAGCACCTGAATTTAGTCCATGTTTATAGACAGTGAGACCCAGCGTGTCCATAGCCGAGTTTGGGAGGGGAACGTGGACGTTTGAACGTTTCACCTCACGTACTGCCTGAAGGCTGGTTCTGCGTTACCGGAGGATGACTTTTAGGCCGTGAGAACTTCATGTAAAATTAAATTAGGCTGAAGGAGATAGAAGTGACACGCTGCTTCTCTGGGAAACCTCTCCTGAGAGCTCCTCCACATCCCCACGGCCTGGAGGTGCCACATCACACCTCCGCTCCCTAAACAACAACTGCACACGCTCAGAAGCCTTCCAGTCTCAGCACAGCCTTGAAGATCCATTACACCGAATCCACATCCGGCACAGAGCTGGCTCCCCTTACACTCCCTCTACTCACGCTCTACAGCCCACCCTGAGCACGGCGTTTCTGTTAGTAAAGTTTTTAATGCATTAAATACATATACAACAGCATAAATTACGCATAAATTAAAAAAGCCAATAAACTACAAGACAATAGGCTAATGAGCGATAATGTGTTCCCTGTAGAACACTTAACGTAAGAATTAACACACGACTGCATTCGAACGTACACTGAGGTCCTGTACAGAGATCTGATCAGTGGTAATGTATGGATTTCAGCTATATGCTGCTCTCGGAACCAAACCCTGTATCTCCAAAACCATAACTTTACAGGACAATACACTCACATCACTGCTAATGTACATCAGCGGAACATGGATAAACATTTCTAGGTCGTTTTGGGTCATTTATTTTAGTCCCTTCATTAATAAATGTATATATAATGTAAAGAATGTCATCCATTTTCAAATTCCATCAAAAACTGAAAAACAACCAAAATGGAGATACAAGATTTAGGTCCAACAGCAGCGATATCTTAGTCCCATATGATCATACATATGTGCCATTTATTTTAAACCCACCATTTTTAAGTATGGCACACTTATTTTAGTGATACATCAACATATATAAACAACTGTGTGAACACATTTAATACTTTATGAACATTAAATACATTAAATAACTATAGATGGCATATTACTAACGTATATAAGCTTTGTGTTATAGTGTATAAGGGTTTTATTACACGTACTGTCTGCTTGAAAAGTCTTTTGGCCTAAGTGTACTAACTTGGTCTATTATATATATCATATATACTGTATGTATATATGTATGTTGCATCGACTGGAGAAGCCCAGCGCTCCTCAGATGAACGGGGAAGAGGAACCGAGTTAATGAAATTATGTTAGGCATGTGAACGTGCTAAGTGTGTCGAGAGCTTCCTGTGTTCCCATGCTAGCGCTGAGGCTAACGGTCACTTGTGCAAACAAAGAGCTGTGAAGGCCTCTCACTCTGCAGCTGCTGGGCTTCATGAAGAGGAGCTCTCCTCTCAGGGTAAACTCATTATGGGCCATTAGCAGCTCCGCTCTGCGCCCGGATCAGCGTCCTGCTCTCCAGATCAAAAGGATCTGACCACAGGTAAACATCTCAGCACTCTGATGTCCACCAAGAGCCTGTTTCAAAATCGACAAACGACAAATTCATTACAGTCTGCTCTGTTTAACCCGTAAAACAGCCTCGCCTGGGTTCAGGCCGGACCGGGTTCTCCTAAAGACATATGACGTGCTGTAATACATGTTCAGATATGTTTCAGAATTATGAGGCGTATGAAACTACACCTAATAAACTAAATTCAAAGTGTAGTCCTTCCTTCCT
The DNA here is from genome assembly GCA_024036415.1 of Prochilodus magdalenae. Classification (NCBI taxonomy): domain Eukaryota; kingdom Metazoa; phylum Chordata; class Actinopteri; order Characiformes; family Prochilodontidae; genus Prochilodus; species Prochilodus magdalenae. Next base: position 69,835 of record JAMWET010001163.1, read on the forward strand.
GCTGCTGTTAGACTCTACAACCAGCACTGCTCCCAGAGGACCACGCACACACACACACACTTCACTACACACACTCACAGGACCACACACACACACTTCACTACACACACTCACAGGAAATAGTTGTTTTCTATGTAGCATAGTGTGCAATACTAACAATGTGCAATATCTTTCCATTCCCCATGTGCAATAAAGAATAAATGTGTAATTTTCTGTAAATATTTTGCATTTATCTGTAAAAGATCCTCCAGAGGTTTTGACTTTTATTATTTATAATGTTTATATTGTTGTTCTGTTCACCTGTCTTATTTTTTGTACTGAGTACCTTGCTATCCCTTTGCTGCTGTAACACTGTAAACTTCCCCACTGTGGGACTAATAAAGGATTATCTTATCTTATCTTATCTTAGTAGTGATCAGAGTGTAAAAGTGAAGACGTAACGTAGGGAGTATGTCCCGCGGGCTCAGTTCTGATTCTGTAGTTTGTAATATTACTGAAGCACATTAGGGATATTAGGGAAACCAAAATATTCCTAACAGTACGATTCCCACATCATTCCCAACATATCTACACAGTGACGGTTGTAGGTCGCTCTGGATAAGAGCGTCTGCTAAATGCCTTAAATGTGAATGTAAATGTAAATGACTTCATAATGGCGTATTGTCTCAGCAGCACTGACCGAGCAGCTCATAATAACGACTCTGAATAAAATCCAGGTAACAAGCCGTAACAGTATGTCGGTATGTTAATGAGCTGAGCTAATTATAAACCGTTAGTATTTATTTATTAAGTATAAGTATAAAGTTATAAAGGTATTAATTTAACATCAAATCTGCGATATGGCAATATATGGATTTCAAATATGTGACATATACAGTGTATGGATTCCCCTTCATTTCATTTCAACTGACATATATACCAACATGAAACAGGAGATGTTCAAATACGACACACGTTTAAGTCATATGTGTTTTTATGTGTATTTTTTTATGTGTATATATAAATATATACATATATGTGTATTACTCATATACACTCGCCTCACATTATACTGAATGGGTCTGATATTACATATGGGATTCATATCATGCATATACTGTACGTGTTGACCCTCCTCTACCAGACACACGTATAGGTATAATCATACAGTATATAATCCATATATGTCCAAGATTATATAATCATATGCCTAGCTCTTAAAATATATGTCTATGGTATATGATAGCCTTACATTCTATAATAAGGTTTTTATGAATCTTTTTTTTTTTTTTAATAATAAAAATCATGAAAACATTTTATTAATTAAATTAATTTGAATTAATTTCAAACTAATATAAATATATATATATATATATATATATATATATATATATATATATAATATATGCTGGTCTCTTTATACCTTATATATGTTCAAATATCAATTTTAGTATGGAAATAAGTAAATCTTTTGATAAATCAAGTAATTATTTCAATAATTTAGCCAAAATAATAATAATAATAATAATAATAATAATACATAGATTTTGTGTCCTCCAACTGGTACACATAGAGAACACAGTTCTCCGATGCTAATGACTGGTGGACGTTCTGCTGCTCCAGTACAGCTGTGACTGCAGGAGCTGTAGGATGGGTGGGGTTCCTCCATGTTCCTCAGTCTGAAGCTCCTTCTCTAATCTTGAACTTGTCCACAGTTGCCGCGGGTGTTTGTTATCAGGTTCCTCACCTCCGACTCGTAAACGATGTGACTTTTCCCAGAGACCCCCTGCCTCTGGTGTGAGCCTCCTCTGCAGCTTTGAAATGCTGAAGCCTGGCTGAAGGTGCTACATCACACCTCCTAGGCCAGGATATATCAGGCCTCCGCCGCCTCCTGCTCACCACCACTCACTCAGAAACCTCAGAGCGAGGCACATCTCTCCAGCCTTGAACACGCCATCGCCACCATGGAAGCTAGCTTCTCTCCTCTCCTCACCCAGGGGTCCAAACCCCAGTTTGACTATGAGCTAGCTTCCGCTAGCACGGACCTGGGCTACTACAGCGCCTGCAGCAGCCTCTCCCCAACCTCGTCCGTGGACTCGTCCTGCTTTTCTCCTCCGGCCTACCAATTTACAGCCAAGCCAAAGGAACCAGAGTGGACCGGCCAGGCTTGGGAGAAACCCGCAGCAGCTTGTCTGGCTCACTCCAGGAGAAAAAGCAGGTCCAAAAACCCGGGCAAGAAGCGGCAAACTGCCAGCGAACGGGAGAAGCTGAGGATGAGGGACCTCACCAAAGCTCTCCACCACCTCAGGACCTTCCTGCCTCCGTCTGTAGCTCCAGCGGGACAAACCCTGACCAAGATCGAGACACTGCGCCTCACCATCCACTACATCTCCTATCTGTCATCCCAGCTGGGCCTTGAAGAGAACGTCTCAGGTGCTGGAAATGTTCAGAGCCACTCTGCTACTGTTCCTCTCCAGCAGGGTGGGTTTTCCGACCCCTGGAGCCAGAGTGCTGTCCAGGAAGACCTCCAGTACAGCGGCCAGCACTGCCAGGCACCCGCAGTGTTCACAGCCTCAGCCCAGCAGATGGACAGAGGCTCCTTCTCCACCGGATACTACAGCGATGCTCCGTACTCTCTGGTAAGGAGGAGGAAGTTCATTTATCAGGACCAGTTTGATATACGTACTGCCTGTCAGAAGTTTGGGGACACTTAGCCTTTCACAAAAATCCAATTCAGAACTTATTAAAGCGAGTTATTTAGAGGAAACCAATCGGCCCTTAGGAACCTGGGGCCAAAAGAGACTCAATACATGCGGAAAACACTTAATTCTGTTAAAATATTATGAGGAAAAATTCATTAATTAAGAAAAAAAAGTCAGAATTGTGAGAAAATAAGCCATTATTTCAACATATTCATTTAAAATAGACTATATTTTAGAATATACAAAATTAATAAAATTAATATAACACTAATACATATTTTATTTATTAACCCAAAATACAGTATTAACACACTGCTGCTAGAATTATGCGCATTTTGGAAATAGTGTGAAAAAAACTTAGTTTCCTCCAAAATGATAAACTCAGTATATGAAACAAAAATGGGTTCCAATGTCTAGCACCGTGTTCTCTGTAGAGAACATTAACACCTAGAACGTTAATAAAAACGTTTTTTTTTTTTTTTAGTTTTTTAAATAAAAAAAAAAATGCTAAATTTCCTTCGGGATCAATAAAGTATCTATCTATCTATCTATCTATCTATCTATGTGCCCAAACTTTTGCACACAGCTGTAAACATACCTAGAGCTTTAGCCCATAGCTAAGGACATGATTAGCTAATCCTCAGCCGTATTCTTAGACCTTAGTCTTATTAGGATTAATATTACTCTTCTGAACCTGAAATTAATCTCTGATTTTGTTTACCTCCACAGTTTCCCGGCCATACGAGTCCAACCTTCACACACTGTGACCTGAACGCTCTTCAGTGAGCCCAGACAAAGGGAGCCACAGGACACGGACTACATTACAACCTCTCCACCTATGAACTGCAATACGCTAATACTCAGAAGCGCACGCTAATATAAGTTATTTATTAGAGATTATATATTTTTGTACTGGAAATATCTGTATATATTTGTTTAAAGTTTTACTAATAAACTCAGATCTAAATATCACGCTTTGTGTGGGCGTCACTCTGATCAGGTAACAGCATACAGACTTCAACCGCCTCAAAATCTCACACAGAAGCGCTCATGGCGAGCTCATGAATATTTAGATGAGCTCTGCTCTGATTGGCTGGTTCACAGGCAGACTCCGCATACAATGATCACACAGAAGCACCATGTGGAAACCGACTAAACAGTGGGTAAATGAGCTAATGCTAGTAGATAGCGTTCCCTGTACTAGCTACTGGCTGCATCTGGACACCAACACACAGTAGAGTAAAGTTGATCCTCACTATGGAGCTCTCAGTTTAAGATGATCTGCTCCAACCGCCACACACGGATACAATCACACAGCATGGCTGCTACTTACAGGCTGCTGTTGGGGTGGTGGTGCTAATGAAGGTGATTCCACAGTGTTTATGGTCCCTGTTAGTCTTCCTTCCCTCTCCTGTTAGTCATTTGCACAAATGGATTATCTTTATATTTCAAATATTTCCGTATACTGCTGGTCTTACATTTGGCCGTGCCACACATTATGCCATCCATGATTATTTACCTGTAACCGAACATTCAGTTTTAATTGAACAGTGTTTTTGTGTTTGGTGTATGTCAAGTTAAATTCTACTAAATTCTTTCCAACTATTTTAATACTTTATCAAATGTTACCAGAATTACATTACTTTAATTTAGCCATAGTTTACATTAGATCATAATTACATAGTTACTGAAAATAATCTGAATGAACCAACCATCCCAGCCCCGACAGGAAACCTTATTTTGATAGTTAATCCACTTGGAATCACTTCCATAGATCACACAGTGCATGCCAAGCCTTGACTTGGCTGTCAGTCAATAGAACTAATTCACTTATTATAAACAAAGGCCTACAACACACTTTAAGGTACTCACACCCACCAGCTCAGTTTATATCATAATCTACAATAAACTCACTCATAACAAAGGTTGTAATGTTAAATATTCCAGAGTATATAACAGATTTACTTCTGGTTTTCCAGTTTTCCAGCTTCCTTAAGCAGGCAAAGCTGCTGTATTAGCCTCACTGAGGATCCTCTGTGTTTAGCTAACGTTAGCCGCTGAAGCTAATCCCAGTGTAGTGAATCCTTTACTCTCCAGATGGAGAGTAGCTCCACCAGCACTATGATACTCCAGTAAGAGCTCCAGAGTGTAAACTAGGACGGGATGATGATGTTCTGATCCATATGTGTAGAGTTATTACTCTGTAGAGAGCATTACTACATCAGGAGACCAGCTAGGAGAAGCTAACACTGTTAGCGCTTATGCTAACAACCACAGAGCGAGTGTTTCTGCTCATATTAACACTCGACAGAGAAAAATAAAAGCTGGGTTTGGTTCTCCACACGGTTCTGTGTACATGTAGACGTGTGTGTGTGTGTAGAGTAAAGCCATGTTTAGCTAACGTTAGCCGCTGAAGCTAATCCCAGTCTAGTGAATCCTTTACTCTCCAGATGGAGATGAAGCTCCACCAGCACTATGATACTCCAGTAAGAGCTCCAGAGTGTAAACTAGGACGGGATGATGATGTTCTGATCCATATGTGCAGAGTTATTACTCTGTAGAGAGCATAACTACATCAGGAGACCAGCTAGGAGAAGCTAACGCTGTTAGCGCTTATGCTAACAACCACAGAGCGAGTGTTTCTGCTCATATTAACACTCGACAGAGAAAAATAAAAGCTGGGTTTGGTTCTCAACACGGTTCTGGGTACATATAAATGTGTGGGTGTGAGTGTGTGTGTAGAGTAGAGCCGTATATCGGATCGCTGCAGCTAATAAACTAAACAACATGTTAGCTAGCTATCTAATTAGCCTAGTTAGCCTAGCCATAAAATGAGTGGAAAAGTGGGTAATCACTGTGATTTTAATGGTTCCGTCCCTCGAGCAGGTGGAACATCCACTAACATTAGAACCATAAGTTCACTCGGTTCATGTTTGTCCTATTGGTATACATGTATGTATGTATGATTGCAATCATGAGCCGGCAACATGACTGAAGGGCCCTTATCAAGGAACAAAACAACAAAACATAATTTTCATGAATAACATTTACGGCATTTAGCTGACACTACAACTCTTATCCTACTAGCGACAACCTATATGAACTTATTCAGTATCCCACTATGTAGATTATTTCAGTTACTCTACTATGAATTATTCAGGCATCTACTTATGAATCTATTCAGTATCCAAGCGATTGAATTTACTCAGTATCCACTATGAATTGATTTCATGGTGCTAATCTACTATAGAAGTTATGCAGTATCCCATCTAATGAAATTATTCAGTATGCTGCAATGAATTATTCGAGTATCTACTATGGTATTATTCAGTACTTAGTCCACTATGATATTAATTCAGTATCACATGATGAAATTATTTAAGTATATCTAACTATGAATATATTCAGTTATCCTACTTATGAATTTATTCAGTATACCAGCTGATGAATTTACTTCAGTATCGCCTTATGAAATATTCAGTATCATACTATGAATTACTCAGTATCGTTAGCACTATGAAGTTATTCAGTAATCCTCGCATGAAATTACCTCATTATCTAGCTATCGAAATTACTTCAGTATTCCATTTAGTGGAATTTATTCAGTACTCTACTATTGATTTATTCAGTAGTCCTTACTGTGACTTATGCAGTTATGTCCACAATGAATTCCTGCAGTACTTTACTATGAATTATCAGTAGTCCTACTATGGAATTATTTGCAGTATGCCACGTATGAATTAGCTCAGTATAGTATCTACTATGAATTCTATCCATGTGATTCCTACTATAAATTATTAAATTCATAAAAAATTATTAATTTCATACATAAATATAATATTTTTTTAAATATATCTTAAAAGTATAAAAATATCTAAATAAACTGATTCTGAATCAGATTTTACACTTGTATTTACTTATTTTAATGGATACTTTATGCACCATGGTAGGAGTTTTCCTTACTTTATCCAAAGGAGAGTTTTTTAAATTTATTATTTTTCTGTTTTTATTTTCAGAAGTAAACCATGTACTTGTTAACTGAAACAAGCAGCCGTAAAACACTGAATCACTCAAATCCCTCTGTGTCTTTGTCTGCATGGTTGGCCTGGTTGATCTGGACTTACTCTCAGTGTAATTTAACTCAGATCTAATCTAACTCCATCTGCAGGAGTCTGAAGGTAGAAGGTAGGTACTACCACCTTAAACACATAAGGTGGGTATTTTTTATCTGGTGAGCTTATGCATGTGTGTTTGTTTTTGTTTAGGAAGTTTATAAATATATTAAGCACTTTTATTGTTTATTTGTTTTTAGAGAAACAATTGCACTGTTGCTCTCGATAAAGGTAAGCTACAGTATACTGTTGATTATTACGAGAGGTTAATGTTCCGGGTTGCAAGAGTGTGCAGAGGCAGGGGAGCTGACTCTGAGTCTCCATCATCAGGCTTAACGCGGAGGCTCTGTCATTAGTTTACCTGTAAGAGCTGAGATATCTATTGGCAGGTGGGAAGAGCATTCTGAATGGTGTACTACATTTAATAATGATATTAATAATAATAATAATAATAATAATAACAAAAACAACAATAATAGTAACAACAACAAAACAATAATAATAATAATTAATAAAATATACAAATATTTATTAATATAACATTAAAATAATAAACTATTGTGTAACATTATAACTGCTTATTCCCATTAAGGACTAAACACTTACCCTACAGAGACGTGATTTAATATTTAACTTCCTGATGTAGAACTAAGACGCTCCTGTTTGGAACACTCCTGTTCTGAATGTTGCTGCCTGAACACTCCTGTCCTGAATGCTCCTGTGCTGAACGCTCCTGTGCTGAACGCTCCTGTCCTGAACACCCCTGTTCGCTGAACGCATCGCATGTCCTGGAACATCTTGTGTGCTGACGCTTCTGTCCTGAACACTATTCGTGTGGCTGAATTCCTGCCTGTCATCGTAACTCTCGCTGTCCGACTGGAACACTGCTGGCCTGAATGCTCCTTTCTGAACAAGCATCGGTAGAAGTCTTTCCTGACCTTGTGTGCTAACGCTTCCTCTGTCCTGAACCGACGCAATCTCTGTCCTGAACACTCCTGTGCTGAACGCTCCTGTCCTGAACACTCCTGTGCTGAACGCTCCTGTCCTGAACACTCCTGTTCTGAATGCTCCTGTCCTGAACGCTCCTGTCCTGAACACTCCTGTCCTGAACGCTCCTGTGCTGAATGCTCCTGTCCTGAACGCTTCTGTTTGGAACACTCCTGTGCTGAACGCTCCTGTCCTGAACACTCCTGTTCTGAATGCTCCTGTCCTGAACACTCCTGTCGTCTTGCAGACACTCCTGTCTGAAGCGGGGCTCCTGTGCTAGAACGCTCCGGTGCTGACCGCCGTTCCTTCCATGAACACTCAAAACTGTGCTGACACTCCTGTCGCTTAGACACTATCCTCAGCGTTTTTTTGACCACAGGTCTTACTTTCAGTTCTGCCTCCTGGTGCATGAACATATACACGGAGTAGGGGACAAAGCCAATATCCAGGGTTTATTCAGAACCTACTATAAACTACTCAAGCAAAGCGAGTTTAGGATCACTTTAATGTATTCTACTGTTCACCTGATCATAAGGATTTTTCAAAAGACAAAACATGGAATGATTTAGATCCCAAAGATGAAACTAAACACTACACTGATTTCAATTCTATTACGTTTTATTCTGTGTATTTTTCTGTGTATATTAAATTAATAATAATAATAATATCATATAATAATAAACAGACACACAAAAGCGAACATATAATGACAGTTATAATAATAATAATAATAATAATATAATGAAGAATATATTATTATATAATTAATCTATTACTAAATACATGTCTACTATTCCATGCATTACGTATGAAATTTCCTTTACATTACTGTCAGCCATGTCTCCCTGTCCAAACTCTGGTCTCTGTTCTTCTATATCGATTCACGTACGGGCAAACACTATAGCAGTTTTAAAGTTATACATGACCACTTATAAATTTAGCGATATCTCAGTATATTTAAAAAAAACAAAGTAAAAATTCCTCACTCCAGACGCTGCAGTCCGGCGAGGACGCTTGTCACCACAGACACTGCCTTCGTCGTGGCCCATCAGGATCACTGTTCGCACCCCGGATGACGACTGCCTGCGCCACAGGACGCTGTCCCATTATGGCTGAGTAGCTGGACGTAGTTCTGGTTGGTGAGCACTGCTGAGGGGGGGAAGGGGGGAGGAGAGAGAGGAGAGGGGGGGGGGAGGGGGGGTGTCTGTATGCCTACTCACACAAGCAGCGCTGCACAACGCCCTACCCTAGATACCGCCACACCAGCTGCCTAGCCACGTCAGTATCAGCTGCAGTGGCTGAGTAATGATCGCACCACCCACCATGATCATAACCTGCTCTGCTGGTGGTTCGGCTGTGTGGGTCCTGAGCCTATTGTAAGAAGCAGGGTAATTTACAGTACAGTTAGAGGAAACAGTGACTACATTGCTGGTCTCTGTACTACTACTACAGAAGTGTCTGTAGCGGGGTCAGGAAAGTAATGTATGAGAAGTTGGCTATTTATATTAAAGGAGCTTTGTGTGTAAGATTGTGGTTTGTTAAGGATTGATCGCTCATCTGTAACCACACAAAAACTAAACGCATTTAGTGAAGATGAGAGGGAGCTTGCGAGAGCCAGCTGAGGAAGAGTTACTACCACACTGCCTTGAGGTTCCGTACCCAGATGGACTGTCTGAGCTTGTTGTCCAGGCTGAGGTGGGTGACTAGTACAGGTGTAGTTCTGTCTTCTTCCATAGCTTCTCTCCTGTACTGAGCTCGCGAGGTGTTTCCTCATCTGGTACGGTCGCCGTCTGTCTCCGCTGGGGCTTAATGATCAGGTCTCGCCTCCAGTGATGCGATCAGGTGGTCAGGCTCAGCTTGCTACTTGGCTGTACCGCTACATCTGAGGAATGCAGTACAGGTTTGAAATGTGACTGAGGCGGTATGAAACGCTAGTTGTTGCCGTAGGCAGGTTACGCCCGCTCCCACCCCAAGACACTGAGCCGACTTTCTCTGCCCATGCAGCCTCACCTTGCGAGCTTGCACTGACCAGGAGAGCATGCAAACACTAAATCCAACATCAGGCAAACTTAGCAAATTCAGTTATACTCATCTAGGCATTTGGATGCTTTCTAACTGCAGTTGATGCATGAAGAAGCATTGCCTCAAGCCGCTCCCAAAGTTATATTTATTCTAGTTCCCCCACAATGCGCTAATACCGTGCCTACACAGCTTGTTACATACTATACGACGCCTAATAATCAAACACTAAATCTATACCAACAGAGGCCATCGCCCTGAACCCTCACTTGACTCGCTCCACATAGCAAGGCCTGCTTGGACAGTCAGAGTTTTATCGGCATTAAGAGCATCAGCACCCGCTTCTTGCCCTCTACGTCACATGTTCATGGGCCAGATCATGAAACGTTAGACATTACCATGTCTCACCTACACACCAAGTTTCACTCCTGTGCAACTATTCTTTTGATGATGAATGTATATCTACACAAGTATAAACTATCATTGAGCACTTCCCACACTGTATTCAAATGGATCTGACATCCATATCTATACTCTTTTCCTACCCTCACATCTGTTATACTCTCTCGTCGTATTCTAGATAATGCCCTACGGAGAAGCCTTTATTGCAACTCTTCTGCGGTAGTAATATATTTTAAGAAGGCCATCATATTATAACTACTCGCATGTAGGTTTCAGTCTTTCTCGCTGCTGCTCTGAGAATTTAAACGGCATTTTGAAGATACTGCTATAATTATGTATTCCTTTGTGTCATTATTAATGAAGTTCATGCTTGGGTTGATGCCCAATCCGCCCCGATATAAGCATTCGCATCGTGAGGTCGACGCTTCTGTCGGGTCGGCGTACCGATCCGCTGCCTGCACTACCCGCTCTCCTTGCCTCCAGTACTAACCAGGGGCGGCGGCCCAGATCCGATGACGTCACAACACCCACTACGCGTCACGTATACTACCTCCTTCTCTCCCACTCATATCTGATCTAGCGCGGTTTTTGATTGCCGGCCCAGCTCAGTCACGAGAGTTTATATAAACCACTCAACGCACTAGTGGGCAGTCGAGCCGCAAATGCTTTTGCCAATTTCATTTGGCAAACCCTGAGAACCTTTACTGTATACCGGCTTGGTTCTTGGTCTCTTATACATGTCACGATCAGACCTCTTTTCCCTCTTCGGCCTTACTCTCTGCCTAGGCACACCTTTGTATCGGCTTGATCGGTTGGTTAATCGCCCTGGTGCCATGCTCTTGTTTACGACCTCTCAGCCCTAGTCCCTCGGGCACTACATTCTAGTCTCTAAACTTCTGAGGCGTTAGTTGTTTTGCACCTAGCATCAGGCTTGTGACCTAATAAACTTTTCTGTTATTGTGGCTCAGCGCGCGTCGCGTCAGCCGTCAGTTCTCTGCCCAGCATAAGATCATGCTTGAGTATATATGGGTCTTTTAGGCCTAGCTGGCATAATCCAACAGTTTCACAATCACCAACTCAGCCATCTGTATGAACTCTACAATGTCTTAAAAGCAGTTGAAATAAAGAAAAGAATGTTAACTGCCATGACTGCTCTCTCTCTTATTACAACAATATGGCCATAACTTTACAATATGTCAACTTCCCCTGCGCTACAGAAGAGCCTTAGCCTACGGTCAAGTCTAGGGCCCATATACATCAAGGCTGGTTACTCTTACAGTACCAGGTACCCGCTTGCCCTTCATTCTTCTGCTGACCGGACGTTGAAGCATGTAGGAAGGACTTTAATGCGCCCAATAAACGTGAGTATCTCTTATTTTTTGCCCACTATTCAATAGCAGATGACTACAGGTACCCGCAGGAGCTAACTACTGTCTTACCGAGCTCTTACGAAGGGCCCACTCGCTAAAACTGAGGCCGCACTCGATGTCTGAGGTCATTTGTAGCGTCGGCGGTGTCTCCATTCGATAGTAAATGTTACTCGAACGACTCTTCTGCGCGCTGCCCTTTGCTCTGAAGAGACTAGGAGGCTCCAGGCCGGACACAGCCAGTACACAGGAATAACCCATAAAGGCCCCAGAGAGAGAGGGTTACAGCGGGATTCTATGCCCAATTTTTATCTACCACATAGGCTAGCATTCATGTGTCCCCACTGATGCCAAAGACAGACATCACTGAGCAGTAAGGACAAGCCAGGCCACAGGGCGTCACCCTCACCCTAGGCACCAAGGCAGCCGCTCAGCCTGTTTTTTTTGGGACAATCTGGCCCATAAACACTACAAGCGAGCTACAAGGATGAGCCCGGCTACTAACTATGTAGAACCATTTTCTTTACATAGGAACCCTTGGAGAACTATTGTAAGTGTGTACTATTGATGTTGATACAGCGTTTTAATGATTATTAAGCGTTATAATTAGGAGGATCCTGCAGAATCGTAGCGGTGAGAGAGACAGACAGTGAAGTCATGGCATACTACTTGTAAATGAAATAAATAAGTTTCTTCTGCTTCTGTTTGATGACACTGAAAACTGAAAGTAAGGTCCTTTGTAACTTTAAACAGGTTTTTTAACCCAAATCGCTTCTGTGAGCGCCTTCACTGCGTGCACATAGCCTTCAGGGGCATGCCGTAAGTTAACATATACACACTCACATCGCCGCTCGTTTCCGATTGTTCTTTAGTGCAGGTGGATGGTTTTATCAAAACAGAGTGAGGGATTGTACGAGGTGACCATGAGCAAGACTCAGTTATTTATCTTTACTACAACTATTAGCTTTGATCAACACTTAGAGTAATTTTATCGATCTACATCTAGATTGCAATTAACCTCAGAGCTAATTTATTATTTATCTAAGTTCATTAAACCTGCAGTTTATATATATTTATCTATTTAGTATAAGATTAAACTCAGCTGAATTATTATTTATTTAGCTAAAATTAAACTATCAAGTTAAATTATTCATACTATTAAGTTAATACTAGACTTATGTACATAACGGGCTAACGGCCCTGGTGATTCACCCTACCCCGTCGACACAAAGGGTAGCCCTGCTCTAGTTCGCGTCTGTTTCTAGTTTTGCCCATAGATCCAGCGTAGTATAGCCTGGTTGGTAAAGTGTAATTTAAGGACTCGTTAACCGCACTCATGTGCGACATCTTGTTTGGTTACTATTCATTTCAAAGCATTCTCTGTATTGATCTTTACCTGGCTTTTGTACATTGTTTCTGTATTGTGATTCCGGATTTGTGATTGCCCCTTGTTGGTTTTGTTTAGCCTGATTCTGTTAACTATTAAAAACCTGCATATGGATTCAACCCCAGCCTTGTGTGACAACTTAGTTCATTTATTATCTATTAGTTAATTAAACTTCATCTGATGAATGTAAATCACAGGTCCTGTCGTTTGTCCTCCGTTTAGATTCTGTTTGTGTACGTTATTAGTAAAAGAGTGCATCACAGCCCCTCCATAAGATAAACTCTCCTGATGGGGGGGTTGGCTGTGCCTTTCTGATCAGCATATGAACAGCTTGATCTGAGAGTTGTCTTGTTCTGCCTGACCACTCGTAATGAGTTAATGGCTAGCTGAGCTAATGCTAGCTGTAGCCTACCAGTGCTGCTTAACATTCAGAAACTGTTAGATCAAAGCTTCAACACTTAACGTGGAGGAATAAAAATGTCCTTTCAGTCGTTACATCAAACCACCCAACAGTTCTGGACCGGTTTGGTAACTGTGATGAGTGGACCAGGCTCAGGCCGGGCTGGTTCTGTTCCACACTTGTGTTAAAAGAGTCTGTGAGGTTTAATGTGTCCTGGTTATTAATATACAGTCTACTGAGTCCCGTGAGTGTGCAGTTAGTCCGAGCCCTGGTTGCTGTAGTCTGTGCTGTATTTTATTTTTTTTTTAAATTTTTCAGTTTTTTGTGTATGGCGCAGGAGGCAGAAATGAAAGTAAGGCTGATCAGGATGTGTCTGAGTAAGTGGGTGGAGCGTGGTGGTGGTTTATGTGATATGAATAAGCTAGAACCAGTTATAGAGGGTGTAGTTTAGTAGTATGTGTGGAGGTTTGGAACTGAGCTACATGTCTGAGCTGAGATGGACGGACTGCGTGCTTTACTGCTGGTTCTGTTAGTACTGCTGTACTACTGCACTGCTGTTCTGGCAGGTAAGAACTCAAACATTATCCAGGTTAAAGGAAAAGCATAGAAAGAACTCTGAATGTCAATTCACCCAGTTCACTTGACTGTTGACATATTATCCTGTGTGTATACTTAAAGCTAGATTTGTGAATATATTATATTTTATATTTATATATTTTATAATATATTAATAATTATATATTAACCAGATGTTACCAAGGTGTAGGAATGTTAGATTACTGGTAAAATGTCTGGCACCTTGACATCATCACAGTAAGCAATAACAAAGTGATATACTGGTTATTGCTTATAGTAATACATTTTTCCCTTTGTCTTTCTCACAGGTGGTCATTCTTTGACCACAGCTGTTACCTACATTAAAGGAGATACACCTTTTCCAGAGTTTAATTTGCTCCTGTTGTTGGATGACATCCCAGTTCTTCACTTTAATTCTGAGGACAAAGTGCTGATTCCCAGAGGTCTTGATAAAACAGTGGAAGAAGATGGTGTGATCAACCCTAAGGTCATCAAGACAGTAATTTCTCACATGCATGCTGATCTTGAAGAAAGATGGTTATATGCAACGTATGACTTAAATGTAACTGACAGTAAGTTTTTGCTGGTACAACACTTTACAGTATTTACTAAACAAACATGCAGGTAGAAGAACACACATAGGCATAGGAAGATGAAGCCAAATACAGAGGAGTGAAAGAAAGATACAGAGAAAGTATCTTTCTATGCCATTAAAATACAACCCCAGTTCCAAAACAGATGGGATGCTGTGTAGAATGTACATAAAAACAGAATGCAATAATCAGCAAATTTCACAGATCCATATTTTATCCACAGAAGAACACATATCAGCTTTTAAAAGTGATTACTGTGATTACTTCTCAACCTTCCCTTTACACTTGCTAGACCATGAGTTTGTTACGGAGCATTTTCAGTTTTGAAGGACTGGGTTTTAGCAAACTTGAGGATGTTGATGTGCTGGTTTAGGAAGGGGTACCCTAGGTCTGTGTTTATCTGAGGAGTGTTCTGGCTGCAGCAGAGAAGTCCCTTTCAATACTCCCTTTACTTAGACTGTGTCTTGTGAGGCAAGCTAAGTTCTAAAACTCTGATAGGGCACTTTTGGCCCTCCTCTGACTCTGCAATGTACCACTGTCCTTTATTGTCTCTTACAAGCCTTGTTGTCTGATTATACTCCAGTACTCTTTGGCATCAACACTCTTTTGCACCTTAAAAACAGAAACCTCGTCTGGCTTCTTCTGTGAAGAAGCTCCCTCTGTGAAGACAACTCTTATTTATACAGAGCACTTGCCCTGCAAATTTTTATGTTAATGTTAATGTCAGGACAACATAAGTTCTGTTGCAAAACTATACAAAAGCTGTTTGCAAAAATAGTTACTCATGCATCATTTTTGATTTCTGAATTTTGAATTATAAAATTTTATATTAATTTATATTAATTTAATATTATTGCTCATGTTTTCTAAATATGTTGGTAAATCCTGCTTTAGAGAAACACTAACTTTTGTCAGATAATTGTGTTTATAATCTTCTCAGTGTACTATTTGATTTAATTTAATTCCAACTTTGTCACTGAACACTATTAAACTACTTCTGCAACATTTTGTTTAAAATAGAGAGGTAAATAAGCAACAATGCAAAGACAAAAACACAGAAACAGACTATACAAAGTAAATACAGTACAACAACGTGCATAATATACCTCAAAATGTTTCTAGAACCAAGGTGCAAACAGCAGTTAGCATACAGCTGCAGCACGGCAAAATTTTAACATGTTAATATACACACAGGAAAGGAAGTACGATATCCTGAGGTAGGCAGGTATCCAAATAAAGTAGTAAATCGAGTTAACAGTAGCACTGCCATGAATGCAAACCTTTTTGGGCTGATTTCATCTTCTCTTTCAGAGGTTCATGTTCAACAGAGATTAGGGGTATGTGAACTGATGGACAATCAGCCTGGACAAATGATCACCAAGAATGCATTTCTAGGCTCCACGCTTGATGAGCTGCTTCTTCATAAAGGCAAATTCACGTATGAAAGTGTTATAGACCTCACTGAAGCCAAAAAGAAACTGCAAATGGATTTATCCCTGTGGCGATACGAAAACCTGTTCTACCCAGTATGCATTCAAATACTGGAAGGTTATTTAAAACAAAGAAGTAAACAAGTCGGGAGGAAAGGTAGGTTATTTTTCTTTTCTAGCCACTTTTATGTTGAACAAACATGCCACAAGCTTTTCAATATACAAAATTCATCTGAATTTGTAAAATGAATGAAAAGAACTAAGAATATCCATAAAAGTACTTTTCTTTAATTACCAGCTATAAAAATACTATATTGTAAGGATAAAATCAATATATGCAAAAAAAATCAGAGAAAGCTGTGAATGTCTTGAAAATAATCATCATGTTTAGTTACCACAACTAGTGCTAAAAGGTCTTCAAAACTTCTGTACACTTACCTTTTTAGTGCTGCCGTTTAGTTATGGCAGCAGTATAATTTAATTTGAGCTTGCTAAAAATGTGTAAGCTTAATGTGCTCTCCCCTTATCCATATTTTTGGTTACACTTTTACATCCTCTTTAGATATTATTGCTTCCAACCATGGAGAGCCACAAACTCATGATCTGCAGGTGGTCAGGGAGTGTGACAAAATTACAAAAAGACAAGCACAAACATCAAAAAAGTACAAAAATAAAACTAAAGTAAAACTAGCCATTGGTAACCTTTTCACATGCACAAGGGAGACATAACTGCACATGTGAGTAAGGAAACTATGCACTGGACACAAAATATGAAATACAAAGTAAAACAGGTTTTAAGTGCAAAGTGACAAACATTATATGGTAGGTAATATTTCAGTATGGACCAAAAAACAGATAAACCAGAGACTCATGAATAAGAAATAGTGGGGTGATCTTGCTGGAGCTAGGATGACAATGATGGAACTCAGGCAGAAACAGAAAAAGGTAAAGACACACGGATCAGATGGTTGTAATGAGGAAGCCAGGCATTATAGGATGAAATAGGAAGTGCAAAGTGTTTTAATACATAAGAACTGAACAAAATTTTAAACCAACTGCAAGAATCTCTTATCAATCAATATTTATTTGTATAGCGCTTTTTACAACCAACGTTGTCTCAAAGCAGCTTCACAGAAAATCAGTTGTGAGGAAAAACACAGACAGGACAGACATGGAGTCACACATGTGACATAAGCAATGGGCCTTATCTCTGCACCTGACTGACCCAACAGCACTGCAATCCCACACCTCCTTCTGGTTGCAACTATTGCTGTGATAGTTAGTCAGTTAGTTAATATCTCAGGTATTGTTCATGTTAACACACGGAATCCTTACCACTTACTTAACACGGTGTAGAAAAAAACAAAACGAAATATGATGTGTGATTGATGTTCCTCTCCTTCAGTGAAGCCCAGAGTGAGGCTGATCCAGAGAAGGCGCTCAGTGTCTGGGTGGGACGGGGGTGTACCTGCTGGCTCACTTGGTTTCTACTACCCCGTCACATCAACACTGCACCCCCCCATCCTCAGAGACGGACAGCCAGTACCTGACCACCTGATCACTGGAGGAGACCTGCTGCCCAACGACGACGGGACCTACCAGATGAGGAAACACCTGGAGCTCAGTCAGGAGGAGCTGAAGAAGCAGAACTACACCTGTACAGTCACCCACCTCAGCCTGGACAACAAGCTAGACGTCCATCTGGGTACTGAACCTCAGGGTGTGGTAGAACGTTCCTCAGCTGGCTCTGAGCTCCTTCATCATCTTCCTAAATGGTGTGTTTCAGATTTGGATCCAGGAGAACCCATCGGGCCCATCCTTAGCTCTGTGCTGGCTGCTCTGGTCTTGGTGTGTGTGGTGATCGTCACCTGTATGATCTACAGGAGAAGGCGAGCAGGTAAGGAAGCAGACGTGGTTTGGAGGTGGTTCAGCAGCTTTTGTAAATATGTATGCATTACAATTAAGGTATGTACTGATGGTGCTACATTGGCTGGAGATGAAATAGCAGGCCCTGGTTTCTGTGATGGACCCTCTGATTGTTCTCTCCTTATGGTTTCCTCCACAGCTTCCTCTCAGAGGGGGTATTCATCAGCCAGCAGTGAGTGATATTAACCATAAAGTATATTATCTTTTCTTATGGTTTACTAAGACGTACTAGGACGTACTATTGAGACGTGTCTCTATATGCAACACCCTTCCTAAACACAAACAGAAGCAGGGACCGGGGCGGTGGGTAATGGATTTTAGTATGTAGAGAAGGAGAAACGTATGTGGTTATGTGGGTAATGATAATTAAATGTGGCTGATTAATCTTTCTTCCTACCCCCATAAGATGAATAGAAAAACAAAGTAAAAGTTATCAGCACCACACACTTCATGAACAATAGAGAGACTATTCAACAAAGGTGTAATCTGAAGCTCCTGGTGATTTACTTACAAGCTCAATTCCCATTTCATTCTCCAACACATTTCCAGCTGAAGGAGTTTAGAGCTTAAAAGAGCAGACAGAAGAAAAAAGCTATTAACTATTTTAAGCATCTAGCTGGTTCTCCACTACAGCTAACGTTACAGCCCACTTACCTTCCTTAACATTTCCAGCTGTGAGTGGTTTAGACATGGTCTGTTCGTAAGAAGCACTTCCTGTGTGTTAGACCCTTTCCATCAGAATGTACAGTGTGTAAAAGTGTTCCGGTGCTGGTAGGTGTTTCAGGTCTTTTAAATTTGTTTTTACTTTTGTAATTTTGTTTTCTGAAATGGTCATTTGTTTTGCATTTATAAAGCCCTACTTGCTGACATGTCACTGCTGAAAAACACATAGTTTTATTCTGTGGGTGGAGCATTACTTTAGCCACACCCCTGCCTTTTAACATGAAATGAGACTGCTTTCTTGGTTATGAAAGTCAATAGATTTGAACTCCACCCTCAGTCAGTGACTCAGAGACCAGACTAGTTAATTTTTGGTCTGATCTACTTATAATCCTGCAACTCTCTGGCTACAGTTTACTATTTCAATGGTCACATACATACTGAAATCATATTGTGTTGCCTGATGTAAACTGAATTCACTTATCACATTTAATTTTGTTTTCAGCTGTAGACGAGAGGGAGACCTCACTGGATGCTGCTGTAAACTAATTCACAGATCAGAAGCTGCTTTTAAACTGTTCTTCAGAATTGACATGTATTTAGTATGACATACATGCATACATAATAAGGAATGTTGCTTTTCAGTTTGTATATGTCTGAACGTAAAATATTCAGTGTAAATGGCATTTCCCTGTGTACACGTGTTGAAGGAACAGTGTTGGTGTTGGATAAAGGAAAACAGACAGGAGGTCTAGTTTGCTAGCTGTTGGTTGTGCTGGTTAGCTTTAGCTCGCTAATTTTCTCTGACTCTGAAACTGTTCTGTGTGGGCGGGGCCAAAGATGTCAGCCTTGTGGTTGGTCAGGTGAATGCTAATGGAAGCATTACACATGATTAGGACCGCCCAGTTTACAGGGAGAGGAGAGAGATATTAACTATAGCGGTCAGTTATTGGACTTTGGAAAGTATTCACGAAAAAACACCTGTAGCTACAAGTAAAATTGTGGCCCAGAAAATAAAATAAATTCAAAAGAAAACACAGATTAGATTATGTGTGGCTTTGCGCTAGTTGCCCAATATGCCATTAGCCTCATTTCATAATGTCCTCTAAAATAAATAGCACTGTACTCATTGTGCTATTCAGGTTAGAATCTGTTCTTGCACAGGCGCGCCTAAATCTCAATTCTGGTCGCAAAATCAAATGCATAGGCTTTGCTCATACGGCAGGGCCCTGTAATGTTTACCCTCTTTCATTTTCTGTGCCCACGTAACTATGGAGATTCGGGTTGTGGAATCCCTGTATGTGTGGATTTGCATATATTTAGCCAGTGGGTGGGTCTTATGGGACTTGAGCCGTACGGTTTTTCTGAGCGTGGTCGTGGAGTGTTTTCGTGCTGTGGACTTTGTTTAATTGGGAGATGTACATCTCTTCAATTGTGAATCTGTTTAAGTTTGAATATGTTGTTCAGCGCCTGAAATACGGCAAATAAAGAGAAGATTTTCAACAAAAACGCATGTGGCTTGGTAGACACGCGTCAGTCATGCGGCTCCGCCATAGTATAGAAAAGCTGTTACAATACACCTGATGACTATAACAAGCAGGCTAACATATTCTCGTAGCTTCCTGCTGTTAGCTGGTGCTGGGTGTTTTGTATGTGCCGTTCTACTGGTGTTTCAATAAAAGCACTTTTGTCAGCAGGATCATGGCCTCCCCTGTGCATTACTCTACACTGGCGCTACATTATTTTACAATAATTCAATAACTGAATCCAAGATGGCACTGAGTACGGCTGCTGTGTCGCGAGCTCCCTTCACTCTTTTTATTTTTTTGTTGTTTGTGTGTTTGTTTGTATCTACTTCTGGACTAAATGCTGTCAGCTCCATTGTATATGACAGACAAACACTTTTAGAAATTAGATCTGCGATCGCTCATCAGAAACCAGACTTCGAGTTTCTCAACGCAGATCCTTTGTTTGGGAACACCGATGAGCTCCCATTCATTTGGGCCGGCCGGCTGAGGAAACGCCGCATATGCCGAAAGAGGGGAAGGAGAGCCGGCGTCCTGGTCAGGCTGAGACGGCGTGCTAACCGCCCCCCACTACCCACCATTCTTCTTTCCAGCGTACAGTCACTGGACAACAAAATCAGCGAACTGATTTTGCAGTGGAGATTTATAATCATAGAATAACTTATAGAACTGCAGTGGAGCTTATAAGTATCTATTAGTACAGGAAGTGAAGTCTATACAGCTCCAATTAAATATTTTATTATTTTTGTGTAAAATAAAATACTAAAGCTTCAAAATCAGACAACAAGACAGACTTAAATCAAACCCCAAAAAAGGAATGAGTAAGTAAATACGAAGGTGTAAAACGCAAGTGACCAAACAGTATGTTCCTGTACCAACTAATATACCGGAGTAGCAGTGACAGTACCAGTCTCTCTAATTGTGGAAACTGTGACTCCAACATTTTAATAAACCTCACACTGTGTGCATCATTCAGCTTTCAGCACAGTTCTTGTACCCGTTGGCTGTAGTGGGTGGAACCACTCTATACATGTGACTCTTACCACTAAGTGTATAGTAGTCACACACGTATATCTTACACACAGCTAGTTTAACTATGTTCTGGCGTGATGAACGTGGGTGGGCAAATCTGGGGAGTCGATCAAGATGTCCTTGATGTAAGCGACAACACAACGACGCAGCATATCCCAGAAGACGTCATTGATGAATGACTGGAAGACGGAGGGGTGTTTCTCAAACCGAAAGGCATAACAAGATGCTTGTAGTGCCCCTTGGTGGTGAGAAAAGCTGTCTTCCACTCATCACCCTCCCTAACCCTGATTGAGGCACCATGGTTACAGCCTATACTGTAGTTCCCTTGAATTTAGTCCCACAGGCCTCATGTTTTGGTCTGATTTTCTTTTTTTTAACTACCTATACCTATAACTACCTTTTTTTTAATTAGTTATTTTTAACTACTACGAGTAGAGAGAAACTGGACAACCAATATGAGACAAAGGGGAACACCAAACAGAGCAAAAACCAGTAAGCAACCAAACAGCCTCAAACACACAATATGGCTCCCCCCACGTGTGGTCGGGTAGGGGATTTAACTTCAGGGTCCCACCGTCTACTGCTGAGCTACTGCCCATCATGTGGGCTCTGATTCTGAGCTACTGCCTACCCTGTCTGGTCTGATGCTGAGCTACTGCCCATCCTGTGTGCTCTGATGCGGAGCTACTGCCCATCCTGTGCGCTCTGATGCTGAGCTACTGCCCATCCTGTGCGCTTTGACTCTGGGGTCTTGATCAGTCTAGAGATGTTCCCATTTTCCTGAGAGCATTCCAGGGGAGCAT
This sequence comes from Prochilodus magdalenae, assembly GCA_024036415.1. NCBI lineage: Eukaryota > Metazoa > Chordata > Actinopteri > Characiformes > Prochilodontidae > Prochilodus > Prochilodus magdalenae. The sequence goes on from JAMWET010001163.1 coordinate 91,736, forward strand.
GGGTCCCCTCTGTGTGAGTCTGGTTTCTTTCAGGCTTTTATCGTTCTCCTTGAGGGAGTTTTTCGTTGCCACTGTCGCCTTCAGCTTGCTCACCGGGATCTCCATCATCAGGAAAGCCCAACAGAGGCTGTACCTCCTGCATCATTTGAGGAAGTTCAACCTGTCCCAGGAGCTGATGGTACAGTTCTACACTGCCACCACAGGATCTGTCAACACCTCGTCTATCACAGCCACCAAACAGGACACTTACAGACTGAAGCGCATCATCAGGTCTGCAGAGAAGACCACTGGAGTCAAAAACCGGAACCAAGAAGATCACTGACCCATCACACCCTGGACATCTCCTGTTCCAGCATCTTCTCTCAGGTTTGTGCTTTAGCCAAACAAGGATCAAGACAACTAGGCTACAGAGAAGCTTCTTCCCACATGCCATCACACATCTAAATATTATTTAGCCAAATATGCTACACATACAGGGAATTGGTGCAGAGCCCAGGCCACCACATGGTGGTTGGCGGCATGGTGTAACCTTTTACAGTTTCTGGCAAAAGAATTTCACTTTTACCTGCTAACTTCATTGCAACTCTACTAGATGTTGCTTTACAGACTTCAGATGTTGGGTTTTGTGATGATGTTGATATGGGCTGCTCTGGTTGATGTTATAATGATATATAAAAGAACAGTCCTGCAGGTCCTTTAGTGCAATGAAACACCGTAATCCTCTCAGTAGGTTTGGTAGAATTCAGTATCATTCAACACAGGAACAGTCAAAACTGGAACATTCAGAAGAGTAGCGCTCAGAAGAGTAGCATTCAGAAGAGTAGCGCTCAGAAGAGTAGCATTCAGAAGAGGAACGTTTAAAAGAGTAGCGTTCAGAAGAGTAGCGCTCAGAAGAGTAGCGTTCAGAAGAGTAGCGCTCAGAAGAGTAGCATTCAGAAGAGTAGCTTTCAGAAGAATAGCATTCAGAAGAGGAACGCTCAGAAGAGGAACGTTCAGAAGAGTAGCGTTCAGAAGAGTAGCGCTCAGAAGAGGAACGTTTAGAAGAGTAGCGTTCAGAAGAGTAGCGCTCAGAAGAATAGCATTCAGAAGAGTAGCGTTCAGAAGAGTAGCATTCAGAAGAGTAGTGCTCAGAAGAGTAGCGCTCAGAAGAATAGCATTCAGAAAAGTAGCGTTCAGAAGAGTAGCATTCAGAAGAGTAGTGCTCAGAAGAATAGCATTCAGAAGAGTAGTGCTCAGAAGAATAGCATTCAGGAGAATAGTGCAAACACCGTAATCCTCTCAGTAGGTTTGGTAGAATTCAGTATCATTCAACACAGGAACAGTCAAAACTGGAACATTCAGAAGAGTAGCGCTCAGAAGAGTAGCATTCAGAAGAGTAGCGTTCAGAAGAACAGCATTCAGAAGAGGAACGCTAAGAAGAGGAACGTTCAGAAGAGTAGCGTTCAGAAGAGTAGCGTTCAGAAGAGTAGCGCTCAGAAGAGTAGCGTTCAGAAGAGTAGCGTTCAGAAGAGTAGCGTTCAGAAGAATAGCATTCAGAAGAGTAGCGTTCAGAAGAGTAGCATTCAGAAGAGTAGTGCTCAGAAGAATAGCATTCAGAAGAGTAGCGTTCAGAAGAGTAGCATTCAGAAGAGTAGCGCTCAGAAGAATAGCATTCAGAAAAGTAGCGTTCAGAAGAGTAGCTTTCAGAAGAGTAGCATTCAGAAGAGTAGTGCTCAGAAGAGTAGCATTCAGAAGAGTAGTGCTCAGAAGAGTAGCGCTCAGAAGAATAGCATTCAGAAAAGTAGCGTTCAGAAGAGTAGCATTCAGAAGAGTAGTGCTCAGAAGAATAGCATTCAGAAGAGTAGTGCTCAGAAGAATAGCATTCAGGAGAATAGCATTCAGAAGAGTAGCGTTCAGAAAAGTAGCATTCAGAGGAGGAACATTCAGAAGAGTAGCGTTCAGAAGAGTAGAGCTCAGAAGAGTAGCGTTCAGAGGAGTAGCATTCAGAAGAGGAACATTCAGAGGAGTAGCATTCAGAAGAGTAGCGCTCAGAAGAGTAGCGCTCAGAAGAGTAGCGTTCAGAGGAGTAGCGTTCAGAGGAGTAGCATTCAGAAGAGGAACATTCAGAAGAGTAGTGCTCAAAAGAGAAGCACTCAGAAGAGGAACGTTCAGAAGAGTAGAGTTCAGAAGAGTAGTCGTTCAGAAGAGTAGAGTTCAGAAGAGTAGTCGTTCAGAAGAGTAGAGTTCAGAAGAGTAGTCGTTCAGAAGAGTAGAGTTCAGAAGAGTAGTCGTTCAGAAGAGTAGAGTTCAGAAGAGTAGTCGTTCAGAAGAGTAGAGTTCAGAAGAGTAGCGTTTCAAACAGGCTGTGTAAGTTCGGGAGGTCAGACAATAAATAATATTTTCTGTGTTTAGTGTTTAGGCTGTGTAGAAATAGAAAACTGTAATTGTAAACAAAATATGAGTGATTCTGATATTACATTATTAGAAGCCTGAACAGCAAAACTGCTGGTCTGTTAATGTAACACAGAGATTTACTGGAGCCTAACAAATACATTAAAATGTCCACATACAGTATCAGTCAAAAGTTTAGACACGCCCAACTAAATGGACATGGTTTGGTTATCTTTTGTGTAGTTCTCTGTTTATTGGGAAAGGTCTTCAGCATGGAAGTTCAAACTGCATCAAACTCCACCATGTGTATCCATTTAAATCTTTAAATTCCAAAATTTTTAATGAATACAAGGACTTAATTACCTGTTACAAACTAAAAACTGATGAAAAATCCATATAAGACATTAAAATAACAGACTTTCCCATATAGCCACGGCGACATGGTTTTACTAAAAACTATTTACATTTCAAAGAAGGGTCGCTTACACAAACAGACAGAGGCCTCACAAAAATCTACAAAAAGTTATGAAATTATATAAATGAGCCATTCAGACCAAATGCCCTGCTTTCTGGTGGTTCCAGTAAAAGCCTTGATAAGCATCAATAACCCCAGAGAGAGCTTTTCCTGATTGGGGGCAAGAGTTCCTGTAAAGCTTCTTTGTGACAACATGTTGTGAAAGGTGCATATAAATAAATTTGACTTGACTCCACCAAATGTGAAGTAATTTGTCCGTCTGAATTCTTGGGGAATAAGTTAACTTTTCCATGAATTCTATAAACAATGTCATGCCACTCATGTATTTGAGGAGGCTCAGTGGACAGATATATATTTATTCTTACGTCCGGCTAGCAAGAATCTCAGCAATTTCTTATTTTTGACACGTATCCATAGACAGTCTTTCCAGATAAGGAGAAGCAAAGTCAGCCTGATGTATAGCCTTCTACTACCTAGACAGTACAGCACTGTCCCAAAAGACATGGAAATGGTTTCCATCGCCTGAGCCACACAAAAAATTCTGGCACAGCAGTTCTTCATCTTCTTCTGACATGTGGTCAGAGTGATAAGTAGCAGAATGAGGAACAGAAACCAAAAACAAAGCACGGTTTTGGGAAAGAGGCTGATGTTGAGATTTGTTTTGACTTCTTTTGTTGACAGCTACAGATTCAAATTTCTGTTCCACCTTAAATGACACAGCAGTTACATTCAGGCAATAGTGCAGTATTACGGTAACTGCTGTATCTCTCTCTTTCTTAATGTGTTTATTGGTTTAAACATTAAGACAGACATGAGGCCATTACAAGACTCAAATAAACAAACAAAGAAACAAACAAAATATATATATATATATAAATAAAATAAAATATAACAATAATTGAACACATTGAACACTGAATTGAATAACATATTAGAACACATTGAATTGAATAATTGAACACTCCTCTAACCTTCTGTACATGGCCATGTAGGATATGATATCTTTTTAATTCTATATTATTCATCCTACTGTCAGAGAAATGCTCTACTCATTACAACAGATACATTAACATCAGTGTGCTCCAGGAAAGGTTTCCAGATCTTATGAAAAACATCTGTTCTCTCATGTAACAGGCAGGTCAGAAAATCATTTAATTGAAGGGACCCTGTCAGTACTCCACTGAAGAAGCATATTTCTTCTGGCGCATAGCGTTAAGATATTCTAAAGCTTCCTCCTATGTGCATCAACAATAGATTTACTATGGAGACCCAGTAAAAGACATACTGGATCAAGTTTCAACCTCACCCTAAATATTTTCTCCATTTCTTGTAAAACATCACTCCAATATGTCTGCAGTTTAGGACATGCCCAGAGACAGTGGGTTAAGCTACCCGTGTACACTTTGCATTTAGGACACAGGACATAGTAGCACCGGCTTTGAATTTGGATAGGCGAAGAGGAGATATACATACTCGATGCAATATCTTTAGTTGTAAAGCTCTTGCCCGATTACACGCTGTTATTCTCTTTGTAGCGTTCCAAATATTTTCTCACAAATCTTTAATTTTAACCCCAAGTTCCCTCTCCCAGGTCATTCTTAGTGCTTCAGGACTAACACAGGAGTAAGATTGCGAGGTGGCATAGAAAGCACTAATCCACACGGCCCCTGAAGCAGTAAACACCTGTTTCTCAGGTAGTGAGGTAGTACAGTTAGTAAGTAAGGTAGTTTTTTTTTCATATGAAGTCTCGGACTTGAAAGTATCAGAACACACATCATTCCTAGATATATTATACTTTTCCACCACCTGACTAAAGGCCAATAAGACACAGAAAGAAGACAGCCCCCTAGATTCCCAGTGTTTAAAACCCATATCCAAGACACCCGGCAAGAAATCCGGATTATCAGTGACTGGGGTGAACTCAGGCCAGTCTGGTTCTCTGTTTAATGTTCCGCATTGCCCTCCATGCCTTGACCGTATTGACAGTTATTGGATTATTACAATGCTTCTTAATAGTCTTTAAAGTGCTTATAAATAGCAAATTTTTAAGAGGACACTTGGACTGAGCTGCTTCTATATCCAGCCATGTCCAGGAGCCATCATCATGCACCCAATCTGCAATATAGCGTAAGTGAGTACGTAACTGATATTTATAATGTCTGGAATGTCTAAGCCTCCTTGATCACTTGGCAACTGTAATGTAGACATTTTAATTAGGCATCTTTGTTTATTCCAAATAAAAGAGCTAAACCAGCTATTCACCTTCCTAACTGTTTTAGGCGCGAATGTAACGGAAATCATCTGAATCGGGTACAGCAGACGAGGAAGTATGTTCATCTTTAACAGTGCAATTCGGCCCAACCAAGTCAGCGGAAGAGCGCGCCACCTTACAAGGTCTTGCTTAATTCTATCCAGAAGGGGGTTAAAGTTAGCTTTATACATCAGATCAAATTCTGGTGTAATAAATATACCTAGATAAATGAAACCCGAGGGAGACCACCTGAAAGGAAAGAGAGGGGGAGGAGTATGCATCTGCTGAGAGTTACCCAAAGGCATAGCCTCGGATTTTGTGTAATTGATTTTATATCCAGAAAAAGTGCCAAACAATGTAATAGTTTGAATCAACTGGGGAACTGATACAGTAGGGTTTGAAATGAACAACAACACATCATCCGCATATAAAGAAATGTTATGTCTTTTACCCGCAACATCCACCCCACATAAGACAGGGTCTTGCCTGATAGCTTCAGCTAGTGGTTCATTTACCATAGAGAAGATCAAAGGGGATAACGGACAGCCCTGTCTGTTGCCTCTTCGAATATTACATTTTTTAGATCCGTATCCGCCAGTCAAAACTGCTGCCATTGGATCATTGTACAGGACCCTCACCCAGTTAATACAAATATCTCCTAAACCAAATTGTTTCAATGTATGAAATAAGTAAGGCCACTCGACACAGTCAAAGGCCTTTTCTGCATCTAGTGAGATTACCAGGCCATCCAATGACCTTCGTTGACAAAACTGAATAATATTTAACAGCCATCTAACATTATTTAAGGAGTTACGGCCTTTAATAAAACTAGTCTGGTCATTTTTAATTATGGAAAGCAATATGCCCTCCAAACGTTTGGCTAGAAGTTTGGTTAGAATTTTAAAATCTACATTTAAAAGCGAGGAGGGTGAATAACATTAAGAATGGAATAGAGCAAGAGGAATTTAATAAATTGAATAAACCAGTTTAAAAGTAGGAGGTAGGATCATCGGGACGTTTCCCCTTCTTTAGTATTAGAGTGAGGTTGGCTTCTCTTAAGGATGATGGAAGAAGGCCCTGACCAGAAGAGTGAATAAACCTATTTAACATTGGCATTGTTAACAGATCTCTGAATTCTTTATAAAGTTCACTACTAAACCCATCTAGGCCAGGGGTTCTCCCAGACCTAAGCCATTTTACAGCCTCCGGGACTTCACTATCAGAGATTGGGCTGTCGAGAACCAGCCGTTGCTCTTTTGTTATAGTTGTAAGGTCAAGTTTACAAAAAAAAATCTTCCTTTCAGTCTTGTGCCTCATTGTTCTGCTCTTATTATACAGCTGTTCGTAGAAATTTCTGAAAATGGTGGTAATTGTTTTAGGATCAGAGGAGAGAGATCCTGACTCATCAGTCACTGCAACAATAGACTGATAGGCTGCCTTCTTACTAGTCATATATGCTAAATATTTGCTTGGCTTATTCCCATGTTCAAATAGCTGTTGTTTTGCTAAACCCAATTTTGCTCTAGCCTGTTGAGTTAATAGAGAGTCTAGTGTGGAGCGCAAAGCAGTCATTTCTTTTAGTTTACTTGCTGCAGGTTTTTAATATACTCTTTTTCAGCTATTTTAAGTTTAGCTTCTAATATGTTATACTGTTCTGTAGTTTACGCCTTTTAGTGGCTGTGTAGGATATGATTAGCCCCTGGCGTAGGCCTTGGAGGTTTCCCAAAGCAGAGATGGGGAAGTCACTGACGGGGAGTTAATGGAAAAGAATGATTTGAGTTCTGATCTAAAATAAGTTATAAGATTATGATCTTTAGGAATGCATGGACTGAATCTCCAGTGCCTAGGTGGCATTGAGATATCTTTAAGTGCAACATCAAGATATATTGCAGCATAATCAGAAATAACAATATTTCCAACTGAACAGGGATTAACAGATTGTAGAAATTGTTTAGGAGCAAAAAAATAATCAATTCTTGTGTAACATCTGTGAGGGTTGGAGAAGAATGTATATTCCCTGTCTGCAGGGTGGAGCGTTCTCCAAACATCCACGTATCCCAGTTCCTCACAAAGACCAGCAATTTGTTTTGCATGGGTTGATTGATGTAGGGTACCCATTGGAGATCTACCAATCAGTGGATTCATAAGACAGTTAAAATCCCCGCCTATAATAATATTTTCTACTGACAACTCACTCAATTTAGAGACTATGTCTATTAGAAATTTAAGGGGGTGACCTGGAGGACAATAAACATTTAGAATGCCAAATTCCTCACCCTCAATTGTGGCCCTAATAAGCACAAATTGACACATTCATGCAACTTAAATTTTAACTGCTGTATCTCTTAAGGTGGACCTGAAGATGGCAAACAGAAATTAAAAACTTCAGTCTTTTACAAAGAGGAACAAGTCAACTTATATTCAGCTATTTTTTCAAGGAATCCTGGCTGCAGAGTCAGAATCTTTTTCACCTTGTACCATGTGCACGAGAAACTTAAATCCAGTGTACAAGTACCTGTATATATAGGTAGTTGTTACTGTTTGGTGGGGGTGGTGGACCTGAAGGCAAAGTGAAAGGTTTTTAGTTATGTTGTTTATTTAATCCAGCATAAAAACCTGAATGACTTTGAAAAATCTGTGCCACTGAGGCTGCATAGTAGAACGTGGAACAAGTTGTCTAAACAGGGATACTAAAAGATGGGAATACCAAGAAAGGAGAAATCTCATGTATAAAGATATAAGATGTGATCTCTTATCTTTATATAAGAGATTTCTCTTTTCTTGCTATTCCCATCTTTTAAAAAACTGTAACTTAAATCTCACCATGTTCCCAGGGCTCCTTCTTTTGCCCTTTCCTTTTTTCTTTTTCTGTCTGTCTGTCTGTCTTTCGTTCTTTCTTTCTTTTACCTTACCATTCAACCCTCTGAAAGGTGTGATGGTGAGCAGTGGTTTTAGCTGGGTATTTATTGGGTACCACACAGGTGAGCCTGGTCAGTGCTAATTACCCCTGGGGATTCTGGGGCTAGGAGTTCCAGATCCACCAGCTCCTCTACTGCGCTGCCCAGGCCCCCTGCTGTCAGTCAGTGGGGACCGGCCCCTTACACTAGTTGTAAGTTCACTAGGCACAGACTGACTCCCCTTGTGTGTTTAAAGTTGGTAGTACCTTCAGGCTTCTGCAGATGGCGGAGAAGTATTTCCTATACTACACATTTACGGCAGCATTTTCTATCCTTTAATAATTTTCATTGAGAGATAGGGCACCTGTCCCTCCTGCTAAATTAATGAACAAATAATTTTGATCATTTTGCACCATAATCGATTCCTAGAAGTATTCCTCTTCAGGATTTCCAGATAGAGAGCAGAATTCATGGTTCCTGTACATGCACATGCTCATAGTTTTCAGTTGGCCAACATTTGTAAACACACTTTCTGTATTGGTCTTAAGTGATATTCTAATTTACTGAGATACTGAATTTGGGGTTTTCATTAGCTGTCAGTTATAATCATCAAGATTAAAGAAATAAACACTTGAAATGTATCAGTCTGTGTGGAATGAATTAATATAATATACAAGTTTCACTTTTTGAATGGAATTACTGAAATAAATCAACTTTTTCATGATATTTTAATTTTATGACCAGCACCTGTAGTTCTGAGAGGTGCTTGCTCTCAAAGCTCGCAGCTTCTAGGCCCCCTGCTGGCAGCTGGTGGATCAGGGTAAGCAGAAAAAACATTTTAATGTAAATAAATGGAACCAGGCGTCTTTGGTCTAATCATCATGAAATCTACAGGACAATATACGGGACAGTGGTATTTTCAAATGATGTCAAAAACAAACAGAAATGGAGATACAATATAAGACAGATCAGTTGTACACATTTAAACTGATAAAACAATCAGCAGACATAGATAAACACTAATCATATTTATTTCACACTAAAAGATCATAATCTAATACTTTTAAACAACAACAACAATAATAAAAAGCACATAATACACAGCACATACAAAACCTTTAAAGAGTTTCTGTACTTTATACAATTATTTAATATCAACTATTACACATGGTACAGCCAGTATTAATACATATGTAAAAAAATAGATTATTAAAAAAGTAGAATAAACAAGATACACACGTCTACAAAGAATACATGGTCTCCATACCATCATCCCATCTCCTGTTCTCCTGAGGCTGTAAATGAAATTACAATTAACATATTAATTAAGTTGCTGTCCAAAGAAAAACAGCTATCTCCAAAATAGCAACTTTACAGGAGAGGCCAAAAACCTCATTTAACTTTAATGTGGGTCAATGGAACCAGACATCTTCCTAAGCAGTTTTGGGCCATTTCTGTTGGTACATTCATCATGAGATTCTCACTCAGTGTAGACAGCAGCTGATGGGTTCAAATGATGCATAAAAGTAAAATGGACAAAAGTGGAGATACATGTTTTTCATTGGACAGCAGCCATATATATATATTTATATATCTGTTCCCTAAGGAAACGCCCTTTCATGATCCGTTTACTTACTGATATCTGATGTCACATGACTGTTGGTATGACAGTGTCTAAACTGCAGGCTGCTGATGGGTAAAGGGATTAAACTAATCCTGTATGTTTGTATTAACAGTCACTTACGGGAGGCTGATGAGTACTCGCCCTGAGATGAAGCTATAGAAGGAGAGGAAGCCGATCAGAGAGATCCATCAGAGAACACATCAGAGAAACCAGTTTACACTCTCTTCTCATCTCCTTCCTTACCTGCCCGCCTTCTCCTGTAGATCATCCAGGTGACGACCACCACCACACACACCAAGACCAGAGCAGCCACCACAGAGCTAATGATTGGAGCCCTTCATATTGATTAGTATATACAGTATATATATATATATATATATATTAGTGATATAGTAATAGTATATACCAGCAGGACTATGCATTGTACTGTTGGGTCCTAGTTGGCCAAAGTTTGAGGAGTCTGCACGATTGCCTGACGTGAGCCAAATGAGTGTTGAGGGTTAATGGGATGTGGTGAGAGGCCTGTTCACAGCCGAGATATATACAAACACCTGAAACATAATTATCAGCTCAGCGTCTATGTTTAGGTGCGAGGTACTTCTCTCTGGGTAATGATAATTAATTCATATTTCAAATATTTCAAAAAATTAATAATTCAAATATTAGGCATGTAAACTGGTTTATTCAATTTATTAAATTCCTCTTGCTCTATTCCATTCTTAATGTTATTCACTGTATTATACACGGCCTGGCCAAAAAACTAAGGTCCTCCACCATCTGATTCACCACACGGTTAAGAGATCGCCCAGCACCATCACTCAGGATCTATTCCCACCACATTCCTTCCTGGAAGATGATGCACCATCCTGTGGTCACCTGCATCACCCATGTCTTAATCAGAAAGAAAATTAACAATAAACACATAATTAGCCCTTTGTTCTTAGTCAAACATGAATTTAGAGATTTTAACCTTATAATTTCATCACACAGCCAGTCAAAGTCATTCAGAGAGCAGCACTAACATTTACAGAGCAGCACTAACATTTACAGAGCAGCACTAACATTTACAGAGCAGCACCAACATTTACAGAGCAGCACTAACATTTACAGAGCAGCACTAACATTTACAGAGCAGCACTAACATTTACAGAGCAGCACTAACATTTACAGAGCAGCACTAACATTCAGAGAATGGCTGTAAGGACTGTCCTGTGTGCCTGTCGTAAGCCGGCCACCGGGGGCAGCGGCAAACCGGCAATCTAGCCTAAAACTCTGCATCTGTTGACGACCTATAAATGCCCCTCTCTCTCTCTCTCTCTCTCTCTCTCTCTCTCTCTCTCTCTCTCTCTCTCTGTCTCTCTCTCTCTCTCATATTCATTCATTCATTACATTTGTCTGATGAACTGACCTAATACTGTATGCTATTTAGCAAATCTGGACCACCTGACCAGTGCTGTGAGAGTGAGAATGTCTGAACACTGATGTGGCTACATCCAGAACCTGGTCCAGTACATGCCCGATCCAGTCCCAGCTGTTACTGGTGCTGGTGTAGGTGCTACATTTCAGTCACAGGGGACTTGTTTATTTTGCCCCGTGAGTTTATGGATTAATATCTAACCTCCTGAACTAACAGGGGTCATCTGGGGGGGACTGTTGTAGTTTCGTCAACTACTACTTCCTGTGGTAATACAACGGCCTCACACAGGGAGTTTAAACTACACGTGTGCTGATTTGATAAGTGAACTTGTAACTATGAGTTAACAGCTGTTAAATTAACTCTTTATTTAAAGTTCACAGTTTTAGGGCAGTCAGCTGATTCTGAATTTACAGTGTGGATCTCTCTTCCTCGTATTTCCCTTTGGTCATGGCCGTTTTTAGGTAGATCTCACTCACAGGAGGCTGGAGCCCTCTACTGACGTTTCTAAAGTTCTTATTGCTTTAATTTAGTTTTTATTGTTTTTAAAGTTTTATGTCTGTACGGGTTGAACCTGTCAGGTCTCCGTGGGAGCTCCGGTACTGGCCTGGTGACTGTATCACAATAACAAACCCCCAGGTCATTTACAAACCAGAACAGCACCAATCAGAACAGCTGCACACGACTCTGTGTTGGAAGGTGGAATGGAATTATCCAGTCCACCTTAAAACCCTCACATGGAATTATCCAGTCCACCTTAAAACCCTCCAGAGTGGAGCTGTACAGGAGGATGGAGCAGCTTCCTTACCCTGCAGTGGAGCTGATAGAACAAGGTTTATTACTAAGCAGGTTTGGAGCGATTCTATTGGTCGGTCCATCATGAATATTCACTAACCTGAAAGGAGAGCTAGAGCTTTTACACTGTGCAGAAAAAGAGATCAAAGTTTTTACACCACTAAATATATATTAGAGGTGGAGATATGGAGGAGTATCATACTGGGTACATCAGGAGTTCACCCACGTCACTCCACTGCTGCGCTCCCTTCACTGGCTTCCTGTCGTTGCCTGACTCAGATTTAAAACTCTGAGGCCTACAAAGCCAAGACCGGACCAGCCCCTCTCTCAGTATGGGGATGGTGAGGAGTCGATCTGTACCTCGAGCCCTTCCAGCTTCAGGTACAGCACGTCTCGACCCGCCATCCCTGAGGGACAAGCGTCCAGACTCTTCTCTGTCCTGGCTCCCAGATGGTGGAATGAACCCCACTGGCTGTCTGAACAGCGGAGTCTCTCTGTATGTGTTTGTGTGATGACCTTTTCTTCTCTATAGGTATGAGCGCTGGGCTGGGGTTGTCTATAAGATCACCGTCCTCCATTCAGGTAGTGTATGAGGTGTGGGCCTGATAGTATTTAGCGTTTCACCCTGTTGTTTTAAAAGGGCTCATATTTCTCAGCTCAATAAACAACAGTGAAATGGTTCATTAGCATATTAGCATAACTACAATATGCAGCCATGAGTGAACACTGTAGCCAATATTAAATTAAACTTAAAGATTTACATGTTCAGATAAACATTCAAATGGGCGTAAGGCCAACTCTAACCAAGCTGAAAGTCTGAGCCAATAAACCTTACTTTCACTGTTTCAAGACTCTTATACTGATGATGGATGGATGGATGGATGGATGGATGGATGGATGGATGGATGGATAGATGGAAGGATGGATGGATGGATGGATGGATGGATGGATGGATGGATGGATGGATGGAGGAAAGTCACATGGATTGCATGGATGATGGATGGCCCAATTTTATTAATCCCAAAAAGAACAACAATAGCAAAAATAGAAAAAATAACAAGAAGAAAAAAGAAAGTACTCTAAGAAAAAGAAGTACTCTAATAATAATAATAATAAACATGTCTATGAGATTATGGGATTAAAGTAAAACTGTTAAAGTCTAATGGTATATAATTAAAATATAGTGACTATGTAAAGTATACTGGCTTGAAAGTATCGTTACCATGGAGACTGTATGTACAATAATAAAAACATAGAGTATAAATATTATACAGGAGAACAGTGCAGCTGTGTATTCAACATTCACAAGTCATCTAAAACTGTCCAATCAGAAAGCCGGATGACAGTACCGGGTGGCTGTGCACTGTAAACAGCAGTACAGATAACGTATAGCTACGTAGCGTATAGCTAAGCCTCTGTAGGGCATTTAGGCTTCTTGTTTCTTACCCATCGCCAGAGAGCTACACCATAACCCATAACCGTTACTACCGTAAACATTTTTCATAAGACCAGACATTCTGTAATAAGCAGACCCCACCACCACCACGTCAGTGTCACTGCAGTGCTGAGAATGATCCACCACCCACTCTGTGGTGGTCCTGTGGGGGTCCTGACCATTGTAGAACAGGGTAATACAGTACACAGAGAAACAGATGGACTACAGTCTGGACCTGTACACCTACAGAGTGTCCTGTATGGTCAGTGGAGCTGATGGAGTGGACGGTGGGTGTAGATACAGTGAAGTGGCCTTATGAATGTATTTACATGCCCAGTGATTAAAATAATAGAGAATAAAAAGATGGATCTATCCTTCACAGAGAGCTTAGATTCACCCTGGGCCAGGTCTTCACATCAGTGTTTACTATCGTCCATCATAGTCTCACTTTCTTCTGTACCTGAAACAGAATGTACATCCAATCCTTCATTATATATTATACATTATAGGTTCATTATACAGTCATGTGACATATCTGACATCAATAAGCCCGTTTGAGAAGTATAGACTTGGTGCACGTTTCTTCAGAAGTTTAAAAGCATCTGCCCTGAACTAAACCACTCCTTCAGATCACGGGTTCAAAAGAAACTCTACCGAGTGAAGCTGCGTGTTTACACATGCGTGTAGCCCGGCGGTAAAGTTTATAAATGCTCCAGCAGTTCGTCTAAGCGCCTGTATTATTGTTATTGTTTAAATTCTTGGATTTTTACGTTGTTTTTGTGATGAGGTTTCCTCTGTGGACGGTAGGGGGAGATCTCTTATTTCCCCATACGGGAACCCGATTATACTGTTAATAGGTTAACCAGTATGTCAATCAATCACTCTTCGATTTCTGTTGGTTGAGGGGTGGGGCGTCAGGAGGAAACGGGGGTGCGGAGTGAGTCAGCAGGTGGAGAAGAGGAGAGAGAGAAGGGGAAAGACCTAGCTAGCCAGAGAGAGGGCCAGAGTAATGTACCGTTTCTCTTCCCAGTGAAAGGTGAAGAGAGTTCAGGTGTGTACTGTTAATACCCCAGAGGGTTAGTTTGTGGTAGCTGCTAAACTGGTTGTAGCAGTTTAGCGGGCTGTAGCTAGCCGGCTAATGCGAGTCGGCGGTCGTTTTAACCGCGCGCTTGAAAATGGCGGCACTCGTGACGTGGCCTGTTCAGTAGTACTCCTCAGGATCCCGAGAGTTCGGAGGACAAGGTCAGACAGACCCCATAGCGGCCGAGGAGCTGTGTGGGTCCTCTGATGAAGTTCCTACTGCCTTCATTGCTGCGCTGTTGGGAGGAAACCCCAGGACTCTCGCCACTTCGTTACGACTGACTCGTTCATCTGAGTCGATTCCTTTTGGCTCATCTGAGTAGAAGGGGCTCCGCTTGTCCATCCACTCTTTCCTCCACTCTGTCAGCTGTTCCCCTCCGCTCCTCTGTTTACTGTTTCCTCTACTCTTCCCCTCCACTGCTCCCTCCACTCTTCCCCTCCACTGCTCCCTCCACACACCCAGAATACCTCCAGAGTATGCCATGTCCCATTTATAGGGGTACAGATACCTTGTGTATATGGGTACAGTGTGCAGGGTACTGTATATAGCAGTGTAGAATAGATAATGCTGGTAGAGATTGTGACAGTGCGGTGTTGTAGAAGCGCTATGCAAATAAACATTGACGTGCTGTAGGGTGCTGTATGGTATACAGTATATACTGGAACAGTGCCTAAAATGCTACATGTATGACAGCCACCGTCCTCAGTAGTCTACTTCTACAATAGTCCATTTCGACTATGTGCAATATAAACTCAATATTCCATTTCTATTCTACCATGTGCAATAAAACTCAGTGTTCTATTTCTACTATTTATATTTTCTGTAGTTTTTCTATATAGATCTTATTTATTTTTTTATATGTTTCCAGACACTTCTGTTATTTCCTCTGTGCTGCTGAAACATTGTAAATTTCCCCACTGTGGGATCAATAAAGGATTATCTTATCTTATGTACTCGGACAGTGCAAATCTGGTACATACTGCAGTAGGATCTAGAGGAACAAATAATTAAAAAATATACGTTTATAAAACCTTTTATTTAAATAAACACTTACTGCAGGTTGATGAAGACTCTCCTTGAGATGAAGCTGCAGAAGAAGACAGTTAAAGTGGACATGGTCATACAGAGTGGACATGGTCATACTATATACTTGATCTATGCTGCGAGTTCAAGCAGAGAAATGTTTAAGGAATGATCTGGTAATTCAGATCTGTCCATATTTACTGCTAGTCATACTGTATGGTTTCTTCTTTCTCCTCATCTCCTTCCTTACCTGCTCGCTTTCTCCTGCAGAGCATACAGGTGACGACCACCACCACACACACCAAGACCAGAGCAGCTACCACAGAGCTAAGGATGGGCCCGATGGGTTCTCCTGGATCCAAATCTGAAACACACCATTTAGGAAGAGGATGAAGGAGCTCAGAGCCAGCTGAGGAAGGTTCTACCACACCCTGAGGTTTCGTACCCAGATGGACGTCTAGCTTGTTGTCCAGGCTGAGGTGGGTGACTGTACAGGTGTAGTTCTGCTTCTTCAGCTCCTCCTGACTGAGCTCCAGGTGTTTCCTCATCTGGTAGGTCCCGTCGTCGTTGGGCAGCAGGTCTCCTCCAGTGATCAGGTGGTCAGGTACTGGCTGTCCGTCTCTGAGGATGGTCAGGTTGATGTGACGGGGGTAGAAACCAGTGGCCAGGCAGGTTACCCCGTCCCACCCAGACACTGAGCGCCTTCTCTGGATCAGCCTCACTCTGGGCTTCACTGCAAGAGAGGAACATTAATAATTGGTTAAACAAAAGAAGGCAGGTGCATAAATTTGGGCACCAAAAAAACACCTTAACTCAATATTTGTTAGATCCTCGTTTCACAGAAATAAATAGGAAAAATTTCTATAGCTTCTAATGAGAGTCTGGATTGTGGCTGAAGGTATTTTAGACCATTCTTCTTTACAAAACATCTCTAGTTCATTCAGGTTTGATGGTTTCCGAGCATGGACAGCTCTCTTTAAGTGACACCACAGATTTTCAATAATATTCAGATGGCCATTCCAGAACGTTGTACTTGTTCCTCTGCATGAATGCATTAGTAGGTTTTGAGCAGTGTTTAGGGTCGTTGTCTTGTTGGAAGATCCAGCCCCGGCGCAGCTTCAGCTTTGTCACTGATTCCTGGACATTGGTCTCCAGAATCTGCTGATATTGATTGGAATCCATGCGTCCCTCAACTTTAACAAGATTCCCAGTCCCTGTACCGGCCACACAGCCCCACAGCATGATGGAACCACCACCAGGTTTTACTGTAGGTAGCAGGTGTTTTTCTTGGAGTGCTGTGTTCTTTTTCCTCCATGCATAACGGCCCTTGTTATGCCCAAATAACACAGCACCTTATTCCAAAATGAAGCTGGCTTGTCCAAATGTGCTTTAGCATACCTCAAGCGACTCTGTTTGTGATGTGGGCGGAGAAAAGGCTTCCTCTGCATCACTCTCCCATACAGCACCTCCTTGTGTACAGTGTGCTGAATAGTTGAATGATGCACAGTGACTCCATCAGCAGCGAGATCATGTTGTAGGTCTTTGGTGCTGGTCTGGGGGTTGACTCTGACTGTTCTCAACATCCTTCGCTTCTGTTTATTCCAGATGTTTCTTGGTCTGCCACTTCGAGCCTTGACTTGAACTGTGCCTGTGGTCTTCCATTTTCTCACAGTGTTTCTCACAGTGGAGACTGAAAGCTGAAATCTCTGAGAGAGCTTTCTGTACCCTTCCCCTAAACCATGGCGGGGAACAGTCTTTGTTTTCAGCTTAGCTGTTACTTTGTATCAAAAATAAATATGCCAGTTAATAAATATATTTAGTAAAGCTTTTGTAAATAAATGTTTATTTGATATAGAACTGAGAATGTTACTTCATTAAAGGTCAATATAAGTTTACTGCAAAGGTTCAGTCTAAGAAGTGAAGGTTACAGGGCAAGCCAAGACATCTTCATTATCTTAACTGGTGTCTGAAGTTTACTTCTTCAGTTTCATCACTACAGCTGTGAAACCCCCACATTTGTAGGATCATAAAATCTATACATACAGTATGTATATTAATTGTCTGGTTCATCTACAGCTCGACATACAGAACAGTCATACAGATTAACATCAAGTAGAAGAGTATCTCACCTTTCCTCTTCACCTGATGACGTCTCTTCTGTAAATAACCCCTGAGTGCTGTAATGCATGCTGGGTAGTACAGGTTCTCATGGCGTATCTGAGTTAACCGTAATTGTACATTCATATGCTCTTCTGGGAAATTGAAACTGTTTTGGTATGTTAGATTGCGTTCATAGAATCGCACTTCGTCTCGAGTGATGCCTCCGATTGCGTTCTTTGTGATCATTTGTCCGGGCCTGTCACTGTCAGACAGTTCACACACCACCAGCCTCTGCTGAACTTCAATACCTACAACAGACACACGAGGAAGAACAATTACCGCCATGTTGGTCAGTGAAAAGTCACCACTTGCACTTTTACCAGGTAAATCAGTTTAAGAGGGATGAGCCTGACTAAAAAAGCATGACACAGCTGTAAAACGAGTGCGGTGGTCCGAGGGAGCAGTTAAAAGGCTGAAGCGGTTGGGCTTTAGTCACCTGTAAGTACGATTAGTGTGAAATGGAGCATCTACAATCATTAACACCTCAGACCACACAAACACTCAGAGCAGGCCTGCCAAATACTGAAGCATGTAAAACTCTACAGACTCCTTCACCACAGTTCTAAACTCAGACAGCAACACAAGCACAATCACTGTCCATCAGGAGATTCATATAATGGGTCTCCTAGACTGAGCAGCAACACGGGCATAAGACCACTGAGTGCAGTGCTGCGTGTAGAGCTCCACCGCTGGGCTCTGGAGCAGTGGAACCGGGTTCTCTGGAGCAATGGATCACACTTCACTATCTGGCAGTCTGATGGAGGAATCTGTTAGATCCACCACCTTCCTGGACATTTGGTTATTTAATATCTACTATAAATTACTTAAAAAACTACTTAAACAAATTAGAGCAGTGCAGTTTTTACAGTCAGTGTAGGGAATTTTTAAATGAAATTAAAATGAGTGTGGAACTACACCGCATCTTAACATTCTTACTGAATGACTCAATTTTTTTTATAAACGGCGTAGTCCCAGTTCAATTCTTGATGTGTTTCTTTGGGATGTTCATTCAGAGTGAAGCTAAACTTGTGTGTACAGTCTGTCTGGTCACATCTCTTCATTATTACTGTGTTGATTGTTCTCTGTAAAAAAAAAAAAGTACTTACTGTCAGTATGATTTAATATGTATTTTAAATATTGATGTCGGTGGTTAAAACTGTCATGTACAGACGTCGCTAAGGTCTTGATAACATTCTGGTCCAGCACACCATCTTCCTGTCCTTCATCAAGGCCTCGGGGAACGAGGACCTGAATCTCTGAATCGTAGTAGCCTACCATGAGGTCATCCAGCATCAAGATCACGGTAAATTCAGGAAACGGCGTGTCTCCTTTAATGTAGGTTATGACTGCAGCCATTGAGTTAGAACCTGTGAGAGAGAGAGAGATGTAGGGAGAGTCAGTTATGTGCAACCAGGGAACACTGGACCTTTGGGGTCCATTGGGGTACATTCAGTCCTTGTCAAAGACACTCACCCGCAATAGTCAGACCCCCAGTGGATGTACTGATTTACTGAACAGGCTGTGCATAAAGCTAGGATCCGTCATCAGTTGTTGATGGGAAATCCTTGCAGCCCTGTACCAGGTGCTTCACTTGAGGTCTTTACAACGACTACACCGCCTCAGCTGCCACCTGCTCTCGGCAAGAAACCATGTTCAGCAGCAGCCAGAAGAGGAGTTAACACTGCTGCTGCTTCCCACCGCTGGAGACACTCACCAGCTGGGGCGCAAACCGTGTACTACACTGTAGGTCAGAACCTGTTACTGTACTGTATACCGCACACAGGGGGCGTATACAGTGTGCAGTATTTTAGTGGACCATTAGGATATAGCCACTTGAATCCTGAGAACCCACAGAGGTTACTGTAGCTCGCAGCTTTCATCAGGTCCAGCCAAATAAAGAGAATAAAGACTATCTGGTGGTATGCTGCCCCCTATAGACAAATATAACGGCTGATGTCACTTTAGACTGCACTCGTCTGTTTGTGTTTTTTTCATCCCTCCTTCCCATTCATTTTTGTCCCCACACAAACTCTATTGTTTCTTTTGCCTCACAGTCACCAAACCACATGTACTCACCAAGGACAGATCCCCAAACTCTGAGCCACCGCCATACTGACCCACACTCCTCTATGTGTCATTTATTCATCCCTCATTTCTCCCATAGACTCCCATTCATTTATGCGCCCACACAAACTTTTGCCTCACAGTAACCAAACCTCCTGTACTCACTGAAGGCAGGCGCCAAAGCTCTAACACACATTTTACATTACAATCAACATTTAATACATGTTACATGTGAAAATAATCTTTTTGAACAGGTAGCTAAAAAAGTGGAGGTGTGGGAGTGCAGGTGTGTGGGGAAGGAAGGTAAAGGTGACCAGGATCAATAACTGGTGATAAATTTAGACTGATATGATCAATATTTATTGAGCTACACATACAGAAGTCTGTCTCTCAGTATGGCGTTGGGCCGCCGTGTTCGCTAACCCAACACGCCAGACGTCTCGGTATGGAGTTATGAACCAGAACTGTTGGGTGGTTTGATGTAACGACTGCTCGCTGATTGGTCCTCCTTTTATGTCAGGATGGTGCTACCACATCCTGCAAACCAGAACAATCAAATAAGATCAATTTGTGAGGAAACCTAAACCTCTCTGAGGAGTGGGCACAGGGGGAGGGCAAAGACCCAGCAACCCGGCCCGCTTCCTGGGAGGGATTATACAGCCCATTCACCAGGTGCAGGGGGTTAGGATTGATTGCAAGTAGTTCTCAAATGGTCTGTAGGTAAAGAAACTGGTTCTACATAGAACCATGAGCACGTAATGAACCTTTTGGATGATTAAAGTGCTCTTTGTATGGTGAGACGTTCTTTAGATTGATGGAGGATGGTTCTACTATTGTAAAAAGCTTGACATCATAATAGCAGAACCCTATTGGTACTATACAGAACCCTATTTGAAAAGGTACAATGTAGAACCGTATTTCTGTATTTCTTTTCTTGGAGAACCATCTTTTTTAAAGTGTGCACATTTCATACACAGCTGTAGGAGACTTCTACTAGAGGAGACAGAGGTGAGTCCTCACTGCAGATCCAGCAGCTGTGTGTACCAGGACTGAACACGTCTATAATGCAGAGCTCCTGGAAGGAAACAAGTCAGTCCAGTCGATCTCCCTCTGCAGGACTCGCAACACCTCACCTGTTTCACTTTCCTATTCTTAAAGAGACAGGATCCTAATTCAGCTCTCCCGCCCCCCACATCATATTATCTTCAGTCTGACAAACTCACACCATGTTAACTCCTGTTCTAGCTCAGGCGACAGTCAGCAGTCAGGTTAACGTTATTCATATTTAAAATCTACTTAGAACTAACACATCCTGTCCTGAACGCTCCTGTTCTGAACGCTCCTGTCCTGAACGTCCATCCTGAAGGCTCCTGTTCTGAGCGCTCCTGTCCTGAACGTCCGTCCTGAAGGCTCCTGTTCTGAGCGCTCCTGTCCTGAACGCTCCTGTACTGAACGCTCCTGTTCTGAGCGCTCCTGTTCTGAGCGCTCCTGTCCTGAACGCTCCTGTTCTATATTCTCCTGTCCTGAACGCTCCTGTTCTATGCTATCCTGTTCTGAACCCTCCTGTTCTGAACGCTACTGTTCTATGCTATCCTGTGCTGAACGCTCCTGTTCTGAACGCTACTGTTCTATGCTATCCTGTGCTGAACGCTCCTGTTCTGAACGCTACTGTTCTATGCTATCCTGTGCTGAACGCTCCTGTTCTGAATGCTTCTGTTCTGAACGCTCCTGTTCTGAACCCTCCTGTTCTATGCTATCCTGTCCTGAACGCTCCTGTACTGAACGCTCCTGTTCTGAGCGCTCCTGTCCTGAACGCTCCTGTTCTATATTCTCCTGTCCTGAACGCTCCTGTTCTATACTCTCCTGTCCTGAACCCTACTGTTCTGAACGCTCCTGTTCTATGCTCTCCTGTCCTGAACCCTCCTGTTCTGAACGCTCCTGTTCTAAGCTATCCTGTCCTGAACGCTCCTGTTCTGAACCCTCCTGTTCTGAACGCTACTGTTCTATGCTATCCTGTGCTGAACGCTCCTGTTCTATACTATCCTGTCCTGAACGCTCCTGTTCTGAACCCTCCTGTTCTGAACGCTACTGTTCTATGCTATCCTGTCCTATACGCTCCTGTCCTATATGCTCCTGTTCTGAACGCTCCTGTTCTGATTGTTCTCAGTGTCAGTATGAGTGTTGAGGTCGTTTGAGTTCTTACCTGCCAGAACAGCAGTAGGTGCTAACAGAACCAGCAGCAGAACACGCAGTCCATCCATCTCAGCTCAGACATGTAGCTCAGTTCCAGACCTCCACACGCACTGCTAAACTAAACCCATTCAACTGGTTATAAAGTTATTCATGTCATATAAACCACCATCACGCCCCACCCACTCACTCAGACACATCCTGATCAGCCTTACTTTCATTTCTGCCTCCTGTGCCATACGCACAGACACACAAGCAGCTCGGACTACGCCACTCACTCAGTAGACTGTATATTAATAACCAGGACACATTAAACCTCACAGCACTCTTTTAACGCAAGTGTGGAACAGAACCAGCCCGGCCTGAGCCTGGTCCACTCATCACAGTTAGCAAACCGGTCCAGAACTGTCCACGTTAAGTGTTGAAGCTTTGATCTAACACCGTTTCTAAATGTTAAACAGGAGATGGAGATCAGGAGATCGGTGATGTCAGGGAAACACCAAAGAGTCTGAGAGGGGCGAAGGACGAGAACGAGGGCAACCACAGCGATCACTTGTGACCAGACAACAGGTGAAAGGAACTCCCAGACATGTTGTGGCTTGGGACAGGGACCCTCTCAATAGGGGGACACTTACGATGACAGGGACAGTCGCCTAGGACAACCATGTTGGCTACTAGCAGATGGGCTCAAGGATGACTGACTGAGATGACACCTGGGTATGGGAACAGGACGGGACAGATGCCAATTCAATGGAATTCCTCGATGAGAGCCGGGTCCAGTACATCGGCTGCAGCAACCCAACCCTTCTCTAAACGGACCCCTAGCCCAGTCAACCAGATATTGGAGGGTCCCTACTCTCCTTGAGTCCAGGAGCCTACAAACAGCATACACAAAGCACCCTCGACTATGACTGGTGGAGGCGTGGCGTTGGGCGATGCCTTGTCCAATGGACCAGGGACTACAGGCTTTAACAACGGCACATGGACAGAAGGACACACACAGTGATGTGGAGTAATTCGGGTTTATAAGTAACACCATTAATCTTATCGATGATTCTAAACGGACCAGTGTATTTTTCACTAAACACTGGAGGGGTTTGGGCAGTTCCGCTTGCTGTCAGCAGAGGGCAGCAGTGGTGGCACCTCCTCGAAGTAACTACAGCCCAGAACTCAAACCCCCAGAATGCCGCGGGCTGATCACACAAGGAGCTGCACCTGATGCATAGGCTATATAAGCCTCCACCAAGCAGCCGTCAACTGCTACACCTTTGTAGAGGGGTAGCTGGTAATGGGACAAGACAAGACACATGCAGAAACAAGAAAAGAGAAACATGCATAGAAAAAGAAAACAAAAAAATAATCAAGAAAATGTGGGGCAAACTGATGTAGAGCAAGCAAAAAAAGAATGGGAGGTGAAGCCCTAGAAAAGAAAAGATTGTCTTTCGGTTTGACCGTTCACTGTTTGTTTCTGGTTTCTTATGAACATACCCTGAGCATGCCACTGTTGGCGTCTCCTTTGTTTGAACTTTCTGCCCTTTTCACACTCCCACTCTCACAACCCCTGGCACATTTTCACACTCCCAGTGTCTCAGTGGTACCATGTGGCACATACCAACTGATGTATCAGTGTGTGTTGCAGTCCGCAGATGAGCATGTAGGCCACCACAACTGAGGTTGGGTGTTTGTTCCTCTCCGCAGATGAGTTCACAAAAAAACACCCATTACATTACATTACAAACATTAGCTTAGTTAGCATGCTAACAGCTCTGCCAGCCAAAGAAAAGGTTCCGTTCTGACTGAGGGATAGAAACCCAATATTAAATATGCTGTGTGGTGTTTTGGAGCTGTAGCCTCCTAGCTGAGCTAATGCTAGCCTGCTCTACTGTCCTAGCTTAGCTAATTATATCCACACACCCCATTACATGGTCCAGGTATAGACAAAAACGTATAGCATCCAGAGCTAATTCAGTTTTTTTGCTGGAGTGACTGAAAGCTGAAACTGTAGGCTGGGTTGTAAGGATGTGTTCTTTAAAACACAAGTTCAAAGATCAGGATCAGTTTTGATTCAGAAATAAAATTTCCTAAGCAGATAAATGCAGTAGGCAGGGACAGCTTCTGTTCCAGCTTTGAACGATCTCCAATTAAAATAATTAACTGTTAACTAGTTTTTTAAAGCCTCAAACAGATTGTACACGACTTCTCAGAACTACTGTATATTACAAATAACAGAAAAAATAACTAAGCCTGATATTTTTTGTTGTTGAAAATGTATGTTGTTGGTGACGCTGGGCTAGATGAACATCATTTACTAAATTACTTTAAAACAGATCATTAAAAAGATTAAGAATAAGTAAACTAGAATCTGAGTTCCCAGTTTACAAGTGGGATTACTGGTATTTCCCAGTTTCTGACACCAGTCGCAGCATTATAACAGTAAGCCTGCTCAGTGAATAAGGTAATTAAAGAAGCAGGACCCCCACAGTAAAGACTAAACGAGCTCCACTGGCTTGGTAAAGCTGCTGCTGAGTTGAAAATGTGTGTGTCATGTTGCTTACGAGCTTAACGGGAAAAAAATGATCCAGCACCGTCCCGAGAATATACAAGTCAGAAGCCTGGTTAAACCTGGTTAGGTCAGAGGCCATAATTTACCAACAACAATATTCAGTATGTTGTATGTGTTAGCAGCTGTACTGTTATTTATGTAACACTTACAAGGTTTGATAATACAAGATGCAAATTAACTCCCCCGCGATTTAAGTCATTAACTCATTTATTAGTTCACAATTCCAAATTATAAAAATAATGGCACCAACAGGGCCCTAAAATCAGGCCACTCTTACTAAAATCACCCAATTACATACAACATATCATCAACAATATAAAACGGTGACATAGGAATAACCCCGAAGGAAGGAATTCATGGAGTTACTTCCCACACGTTAATCACGCTGCTTAAACCAGCACACCACACCACACCGCACCGCACCTTTAAAGTGCGCTCACAGCTTTCCTTAGTAGTAGTCCAACTCCGTTTTGCAGTACCCAGGGTAGACGGGGAGCACCAAGCACACACCCGCACACATGCTGTGTTTCTGCATGGCGCCATATTTGTACTTAATTTGTAGGTAATTCGCCTTCCCAATGAGTAGTAGTGCAGTGCAGTAGCCTAGCTACCGTAATTACCATACATTTTGTGCCCATTACATTTACATGTTATTTATAGAGAAAGAGAAAAGCCTGAACTCGGGTTTAGATTTCAATATAAAACAGTCAGTGTTATTAAACCACATTACGCCATGACTGTCCTGTCGCCTGCCAGAGAGAGAGAGAGACACGAGACACAGAGAAGTTTGCGGACCGCTACTCGTTTCCTCCGGAGTTTTCCGCGACTTTCTCCGTGTTCGCAGCTAAGTTTACAGACTGAGTCGAGCCCTAGTTTAATGGACTCTGCCAGGCTTCGTGCATCGCCGGGACTTCGCTGCACTCCGGGCTTCGTGTTCGTGTGGAACTGCGTCTGTATCCAGCTGGACGGGCCAAGACGGTTTCTTCGGTGAATCGCAAGTCAGCTCTGTGAATCGTGAGTACTGCTCGGTTGCGTTGTTGCCCTGGATACCGAGACTCTTTCTCCATGTGCTCCTGGGATCCGTGAGTATGTGTGTGTATATATACACATAGAGATATTCTTCCAGTTTTCCATCATCCACAGAGGGAGTAAGGAACTTTCAATTGGGTTTAAACTGGTTCTACTCTTTTACGTCCAGCAACTGCTGATCCATTCGTCACCTGCAGGGGACACACTTCCGCTCAGCAGGCAGATTTAAATCCTGAGCGCGCACTCAGCAGGACTACACGTGCTCCGAATGTCGTAGTTATTAATATTATTAAGAGCATTATTATTAGAGCGGAAAATATGAGGGATCAGTGTGCTGTACCTCCTGGAGGACAGGAAGAGGAAGGAGAAGAGGAGGAAGGAGGCGAAGGAGAAACACTGATGGAATATTGGACCTAGTCTCGGATTGACTGCTGATGAAGATCCTCATTATACGGCTCACAGAGGTAAAACAGTTCAGTCAGAGGATGTCTCTGTACTTTTGTATTATAGTCTGACGGAAATGTTCTGTGTTTAAAATAAGATTTAAAATATAGGTATATATAAATAATAATTCATAATTTATATCATATTCTTATGAAATAGTGACTGTCAAAATAAACTGAAAATAAATCAAATCTGCCCTCGTCGATATAAATCACCTAAAAAACCCAAACTAAAAAGTAGATATATACTATATTAATCCCGAAGAAAATGTATCAGAAGAGGCATGTGCTGTACGTCATCGACAGTTCCGTAACTTCCGTAAATTACGTATGCTCATACTTGTGAAGTTACGGAACTGTCGTATGCTCATACTTGTTACGTAACTGTCGATGACGTACAGCACGTGCCTCTTCCGGTTTTTTTTTTGCCGTGTATCTGTTTGCTTCAGAGCCTCACGCTGCTCACTGCTTTGATTATTATTTTTGTTACTTTTTTTAAAGAATTTTTGTGCCACTGTGGTGAGTGATTTAACTTTTGCACTGCTTGCTTTCAGTCTCTCGTTCCGTTGTGCACGTGTAACTCGCCTACTAGTGTATGATGAGGCGCTCGGCTGCTTGCTACTCTGGCTAAAGTATTAGCACGGTGGCTGGCTGCAGAACGTGTGCCCCGGTTAGGGTTGCCACCCGTCCTCTAAAATACAGAATCGTCCTTTATTTATTGATTAATTAATTATTAAACCAATACGGTACGCGACTTGTTCCATATTTCTGTAAATGTCCGATATACACGTCTTGTCACACACACATGCACGATCACAGTCTCGTATTATCATTTCTGAAAGGTGGCACCCCTAGCCCCGGTCCTCTGTTGTTTATCTGCCTTTTGCCTGCTGTTGCGTTGGCCCAGCCGTCAGTGGTCTAACTGAGACAGCCCAGAACTCAATATTGCCTGGTACTCCTTATTGATGTTGGTGTTTACAATCTGGACTTGCTCTTTCTAACTGAAACCGGGCAGGTACCAGGTGAAGTTCTGCTTGTTAATGAGGCAGCCCCACTTGGTTTTAGTTACTTCTGTGCTCCCAGGCTAATAGGGCGGGTGGTGGGCTAACTGTCATTTTTCATTAATGTGTGAAAATGAACTTTTGTAGATCACATGTCCACATTCGAGTATATGGCTCTGAAGGTGACTGGATCCGCAACCATAATTCTGTTCCTGATTTACCAGCCACCAAAACCTCTTCCGTGCCCCCCGGGAAAAGTTGAAGAGCCTGCTGGCTCTTGGGACAAAGGTGGTCCTGAGTCTGTCTGTGGAGCAGCTCTGAGCTTTTGTCCATGATGTACAGCAGCAGTAGACAAATCTATGCCCAGAAAAGCCCTGAAGGAGGGCGCTAGCCATCTTAAATTTTCAGCACACAGGAAAAAAAATGCATGAACACAGTTGATGTTAATTATACCACAGCTGTGCTGTACAGTTATACTGATGGTTTTATTGAAAAACATTAAATTTATTTTGCTACACAAATGACAAACATCACTGCACACCTAAAACATTTTCAGTGACGAGGTAGTGACGGTCACATTCCACCTTAAATGGTGTTACATTCTGGTGGTACCTGGGGTTGCTGCACCATTTAAGGTGGAACAGGAGATTTCGCTAGGTGCTGTACTGCCGAGAGTGAAGGGTTTTGGGGGGTAAACTGTGGAACAGAGCATTGCAATAATCTAACCTAAAGGTAATGAAGGCATGAACCAAAATCCCTTTAAAAGTAATCTTCAGCATAACAATGAAAACTGAGTCCATGAGAACGAGTAATATTACCAAGGGTTTAAATATACAGTAGATCATAAATAACAGGGGAGCAAATGCCAAACCCTGAGGGACTCTCTGAGAAACCAGAGCAGTGTTCGATCTGGGATCTATCTGCTGAGGATGATGTAAACCAGGATAGTACAACAGAAGGGAGCCGGGAGATCGCTATATTGGGCCTTAGTCCTGGATCCATCAGCGCGTAGGCTATTTGCTGTATTGGTCATGGGTGATTTAAAGCCTAGGGTCTGCTTCCGTTTGTCATTGTGGGTTTTATCTTTTCTGTGCAGCAACATGTGGATCATTCTCAGCACTGCAGTGACACTGACACTGGGGTGGTGGTGTGTTAGTGTGGGTGGTGCTGGTGTGAGTGGATCAGACACAGCAGTGCTGCTGGAGTGTTGAGACACTGTGTCCACTCACTGTCCACTCTATTAGACACTCCTACCTTGCTGCTCCACCTTGTAGATGGACAGTCAGAGACGATAGCTCATCTGCTGCTGCACAGTGCAGTGTTGGTCATCCTCTAGTCCTTCAGCAGTGCACCCAGGACGCCGTTGGCTGGACCGTTTCGGTTGGTGGACTGTCCTCAGTCCTGCAGCTGACCTGTAGAGTTGGGGTTATTTACATGTGATGGTATATTGTCGCTGTCCTAAGGAAAACTTTGATAATTTTTTTTCCACCTAAATTTTAAACTTCCTCAGCTCAGCAGTTGTTCTTGACGTTGTGTGATACTTTCATGATGGTGGGACTAACATAAAGGCTCCAGCATGGCTTCTTAAGGTCACTGAGGTCGCCTTTGGTCAGTCATTAGTTCCAGACTGGATAAATGGAGGCGTGTTGATTAATGAGGGTGTAGGTAGTCGAGTGGTCGCGTAACAGGTGTCGTGTATATGACACTGATCTGGACTTTTGTGTGTGTTTGGATCGTTGCTGGTTAGTACTGATGGTGTGTTTGTGTCTGTGTAGGTCAGTCATGAAGTCCTGCAGCTCTACTCCCCGCATCCCCATCTTACTGATCATTACACTGACCAGTAGTAAGTACTGCTCCGGAATACATATTGATCTCCAGTCTTCCTCGCAAGCAGAACCTTGTGTGCAGAACCCAGCCAGCATGTAGATCGATTAAAGCATTTGGGGTCTTACTGTCTGTTAGCACTCTGTTTAAATCTCTCTGTTTTTCTGTTTCAGGGTCTGAATCAGCTGTTCATCCAGTCAAGGTGAAGCTTAATGACTGTGCTACTCTGCCCTGCTCCGAGAGCTGTTCTGGTCCGGTCCGGTGGACCATGTTCAGTAAATCCAGCAGTGTCGTGGCTCAGTGTGATAGGACCTCGTGCAGATCATTGATGGAGGGATATGAGATGAACCCTGATCCGTACCTGAAGAGCAACTTCTCGCTCATCATCACCACAGCTGACTTCAGTAAAAGGGCCCGGTACACGTGTGACTGTGATGAGACAAGAATTTGTGATTTTCACCTGCAGATTGAGCGTAGGTGTTTCTCGTCTCTAGAATTGCGTTCCTGGTAGATCTGGATTTGCTCACTGTGTCATGTGTCATGCTGCTGTCTGTTTGTCTCCCCAGCCTTGAGTGTTCCGCTCCAGGTTAAGACTGGCGACTCTCTAATGCTGAAGTTGGACATCTCGGATACGGTGGAGGTGATCTATGATGGCACTGATCCAGATGGACCATCCACTGGCCGGATCTGTACTGTGGATGGACGCTCGCCACACTGTAACGCTGAATACACACAGAGAGCATCACTATCATCCTATCTTGAGCTGAGAGGAATGACTCCATCCGAGAGTGGCACCTATAGCGTAGTGGACACCGCAAACGCAGAGGTCATTCACAAGTATGAGGTCACTGTCGAAGGTATAGAGATATATATATATTTTTTATTGTTTCAATTCCACTTATACCTTTTTGTGTCAAAACCGATTTCTGTAGTTGCACAAACAGCTGCACCCAGAAGGAATCTACCCACAGCAGTGAAATGTGGTGTGTAGGTGTGACATGGTGAGACGTACTAACGATTCAAGTTTCACACTCGATCACACATGACATGAGCAAGGACGGGTCCTATCTCTGTACCTGACTGACCCAACACCACCATTCCAGACCTCCAGCGAGCAGTGGTGTCCTCCATGAGTCATCCTGTTAGTGCAGCACCATCGTCAGACGGCTGCACCACGCAGGACTACATGCACACAGACCGTTACCACGACTGTCCTTAACACCACGTCACCGTCACCAAACACTGCAGTGGTGTCGTACCAGACTGTCATGGAGTGACTCAGAATGGCAGCGGGTCATCTTCAGTGACGAGTCCCGCTTTAGTCTTGGTGGAGACGCCCAACGAATCCGTGTGTGGAGGCACCGTGGTCAGCACCGAGATGGATGGTTTGTCGTCACATGTCCAGAAGACCTGGTGTCCCTCCACCTCCACCCCTACCGCACCATCTGCAGGAACTGTGTGAGGTCTATCATTGTTTCTAAATACAGATACTATATCGCTGCATTACAGCAGTCAGTAATGAACCTGCTGCTTTGGGCTCGAAGACTCTTAACTGTGAGTGAGTGTGGTGTATGTTGGATCCTCAGGGTAGCTTCAGCCTCTCCAGTGCTTCATATTCATTAAACACGAGACTGATCAGTCATAACAGCACCACCACCCTGCAAGACTCTTATTAACTTTCATTCACAGTAATGACTCATAGCTTAGCACGATGTGCAGACGTCCACTTCTGCAAAAGAGTGGAGATGCTGCTACCCGGAGGAGGTCCTGAATCAGTAGGTTCTGCTGGACTGTGTTTGTCTTCCTGCGTTATGACGTCTTGCGTTGTGATTTTGTGGTGATGTTTTTATCAGGTGATGAATCTGAAGCACAGGGACAGATCCGTAAGCCCTCTCGGTTCCGCCGCAGTGCATCCGGTAGGCATTTACTCTGGAGATCCTTCAGTGCTGATTATACAGGGCTCAGAGTGTTCCACACTAGGGTTCAGCTCTTAAACACCCCGATTCATCTTATCTGTTGATCGTCAGGTTTAGTGGGCATATAGAGGTGAACAGCTGGCCTGATGTTGAACACTCCTCCTGTAATAAAGTCTAAACATGATGTTCAGTAGCAGTTAGAAGTTCGGACACATTGTTCTGTAGAGATTTAGCTCTGAGCTGTTCAGTTGGTGCTCTGTGTTTCGTTTGTTTGATGTTTGAGCGTGTTAATTTATTCACAGAGTATTCTGCTAATACAGCGGCGTTTGGGCGTTTGTGAATTTTCTAAATTTCTGCATAAATTTGACCTTAAACCATCAGATTTTCACACACGACCTAAAAGTAGAACACAACTGTAGAGTCCTGAAGAACAAATGTACAAACTGCCTGCTGACTTGGAGCTCATCCATCTTCTCTCTCTCTCTCGCGCTCGCTCCTGCTCTCGCGCTCGCTCCTGCTCTCGCGCTCGCACTCGCTCGCTTTTATAGGGCATGTGTGTTGGAGTGGGTGTTGATATTGGGGAAGCACCGAATGTCCAGCAATCGAAGTAATTCGGCTGAAAATTGGCAGGAGAAAATCCCACTTGGGGGGGGGGGGGGGTTGTGAAAAGGCTGAGGTATTTATGGAACAGTGACGTGTTCAATGATGCTGTTACCTTTCTCCAGTTCCAGACGTAGCTGGAACCAGAGGTTTATTGAGATTCAGTAGTAGTAAATCATTAAGGAGAGTGCTGGCGCACATCCGCTTGCTGTCTGGGTTGTACAGTGGTGTGAAAGTGCCAAAACTCAAATTACTGTGAAAAAGTGCGTTCAGTATTCAGCTGCAGAGCTTCAGAACCTCTCACTCCTAAGTCTCTTTTATCCTCAGCCTTTTTGATATAATGGTGGTGCACAAGCTAAGAGTTAGAGTCTGATTCTTATCGGATTAACTCATTTCCTCACTGTGGGATCAATAAAGGATTATCTTAAGTGCTCTTAAGTAAAATCTGTGTCTGCATTCCTCAGCACATTAGAATAAAGCAGAGAACTGGAGAAAACTGAACACTGGAGTAGAGGAACAAAGGGTGACCCATATCTGACCCTGCACACAGAGAGGTCGCGTTATGGAAGTTGCACTTTGAGATTATATGAAGAATAATTTATTGTATTTATATTTTGGGAATGCTCTGACCATGTGGACAGCTACTTAATGCAGGGAAATCCAATGTCCTCAAACCCCCAGAACCCACCCCAGAACCCACCCCAGAACCCACCCCAGAACCCACCCCAGCGCGGTGATGGCTCCCTAGTTGGTACTGGTCTCATGAGTCAGGACATGGGACAGGTGTGGTGTGTGTGGTAAGGTGTGTGCGGGAGCTGGTTGGGTTTTGAGCTGGTAGTTTAAAGCTGGTTGTCTGGAGCCACTGGACTACTCGTACTGCCTCTACCGCTCGCTAGGGTCTGATTTAGATAGGGTCTTCTCTTCCATGTCTCTAAATGGCATTCCAGGGGCAGCTGTGGAACAGGGTTACCATCACAGAAGGTCTTCCGATCTTTAGTCCAGCTTCCAGTCCTTGTTTCATGGCTGCTAGTTTACTGAGCTGTTATAACTGATGACCAAATGCCCTCACAGACCAAATGCCCTCTCCTTAACAAAATGCAATAACACCCCAGGGCGGAGTGTGGTTAGTGTCCGAGTGGAGGGACGTTTACTGGGGTAAACTAGTGGAGCTACCTCAATCCAAATGCTGCCGCTTCTGACTAACTGCTCTTCCGCGCTGTCATTGCACCTTGATCCAGGGACACAGGATATTGGTTCTAGTAACCGATGCGTTAGTCCTCCACTCGAGTCTGTCCTCTGAAGTCCAGGCTCTAATATTCTCCTGCTGGCTCTGCACAGGCTACAGCACCCCAGGGTCAGCCTGTCCTGTCCATTCCCACCCCCCTAAACCACCTTCCTGTGTCCCTGACAGAGAGGAGGACGTATGTGTTGCCTTTTCTTAAGCTATTTTTATCTTTTTGATTTACGATTTCTGTTCTAGAGGTAACACGCAGTGATGTACCAGCTCAGACACTCTGATCATTCATTCCATGCAGTAGTACAGTAATCTCCAGTGTAATACAGGTTCTGTACTGCCATTATTTATGTATTTCACTGTTTATTTTTGTTTTTATTGGGTCTGTATTTTGTTGTTGTTGTTTTTCGCAGTTACGTTTCATACTAATAAACATTTCTCTAAATAAAAGCTGTGGGGGTGTGTCTTAATTTCAGCGAAGTCCTGTCTGTCTCTGAAATGACTGACTATGTGAAGTCTGAATGAAGCTGAGCGAGCGATGAGGCTCTACACGTGTAGGTGTGCAGTTAAAGCCTCCTGCCTGGTCTTCACTGGAATCAGCTCTGCTTCATACTGGGAACCAGAAGTGGAAGGCCCTATGACCTCAGTGACCAGCTGCACTGAAGCAGAATGTGCCACAGAAAGTTTCAAACTGAACTAGACAGGAATGTGGTGCAGTAAGTTAATTAAATTAATCATATCAGTAAATAAGTCATATTAATAATAACATTATATATCAGTGATAAAAACACAGTGGTAATAAATCAGTCCCGCTGTCTGAGGATCCCAAAGAGCCGGCTGGGCTGTAGCCACCCAGCACACAGCCAGGTCACCCTAACGCCACCAGGCAGGAGATACTGTGAGTAAGCTCAGTGAGCTTCTCGGGAGTGGGAGCCAGGGGTCGGGTCAAAAGTTCATCCTGCCAGGTAAACTCGGGCTGCGCTTCTGGGTCCCCTCCACCTCGGCCCAACACAAACCACAAACACTTCAGTCACTTCAGACCCGGGGTTTATTGGGCCAGGTTCTTCATACTGGATTAGAGGATAGATAAACACATCACAGACTATACTCATAATAAGAAATACTTCTCACTGCTGTCTGAACAGAACCACGGTTCTCCGTCCTGGTCCATTTCAGGTTCTGGCATAGTTAACATTGTGTGTGAACTACATGGTGAATAGGCCGAAGGGAAGAGCCCAAAATGATTGGGGGTTGGGAGTTAGGGGTTGAGGGAGTGCGAAAAAGCCTGGTTGATTTTTCAGAAGGGATTTAATGTGTCAGTAGTAGATAATGTTACTCTGTGTATACATTAATAGTGACCGGCCCACCGGCTTCATTAGGTCCACCTCCTTGTATCTACACTCACTGTCCACTCCATCAGCTCCACTGACCGTACAGGACCCTCTGTAGGTGTACAGGTCCAGACTGGAGTCCATCTGTTTCTCTGTGTACTGTATTACCCTGTTCTTCAATGGTCAGGACCCCCACAGGACCACCACAGAGCAGGTAGTATGTGGGTGGTGGATCATTCTCAGCACTGCAGGGACACTGACGTGGTGGTGGTGTGTTAGTGTGGGTGGTGCTGGTGTGAGTGGATCAGACACAGCAGTGCTGCTGGAGTGTTGAGACACTGTGTCCACTCACTGTCCACTCTATTAGACACTCCTACCTTGCTGCTCCACCTTGTAGATGGACAGTCAGAGACGATAGCTCATCTGCTGCTGCACAGTGCAGTGCTGGTCATCCTCTACTCCTTCATCAGTGGACACAGGACGCTGCCCACAGGACGCTGCCCCACAGGACGCTGCTCACTGTACGCCGCCTGCAGGGCGCTTCTCACTTCTAACTGTATGGCCAGGTCTGATAGCACCCTCAGTGATCTGGAGGGGAGTGGACGTGTGGCTGGCGGGCCATCCTGTGGAGCAGCTTCAAACAGTTATCAGCCGTGTGGCTGTCCAGGTGGCTGCTTCCTGAGCAGGTGGATGGGCAAGCTGGGGTGGAGCTGGGTACGATGGTTCGGGGCATTCAGGGACAAGGCGTATTGGCACTGGTACACGCCCTGTGTTCAGCTTAGGAGGAGGACACAGTGTTCAGTGGTGCCCTAGGGACTCAGGATAGGTGTACCCAGGTTACTGATCTTTGAGGGGGGCTATGTAGCATCCTGCTACCAGCTTGTGCTGTAGGCGTGGCCATGCAGAACTGACCTGCCTGCTCTTTAACTTCAAGGGAACGGAGAGAAGCCATGAATCATTAACACACGCAACTACATAAAATAAATCTGACTACTGCCAGAAAACTGATTCCCAACGACGGAGAGGTCTGAGCGTCGTCCTGCTGGAAGGCTGACGGCCGTACGGCTGGTTCTGTGTTCAGGCTGCTTCTGCTCCGAACCAGTCCGAGATCTCTCTCTGGTTATCTGAGACCCACTTCATGTTCACTCTGGTCTTCTCGATGGCCTGCTCCAGAGCCGAGCTCGCCGAGCCGAAGCCCACATCAGCGTTCTCCTCCTTAAACTGCAGGAGCTACGTCATGTGGAGAAATACAGACCACACACGCACACACACACCCCCCCACACACACACACACACACACATACACACACACACACATATACATATACGCACACACACACACACCACACACACACACATACGCACACACACACACCACACACACAATACACACACCACACACACACAGAGACACACTTTAATCCTGTACCAAATGACCAACAGGTTATATCATAATCCCACACATTATATGACCCCCCTCCTCTGTGTAAATGAACCCAGCTCCAGTCCACCTTTACATTACCTATTCAGGTGTGCTGGAGGTGTAATAGAACAGTAATGAGGATGATGGAAGAAAGCTGAACAGGTAAATGGGTAAACTGGAATCTGAGTATGGGACACGCGACTAAACGAGAGCCCCACTCACCTGGTCGAGCTGGTGCTGAGTTGAAAATGACTGTGTCACACCGCTAATGAGCTTAGCGAAAGAAAACGACCCAGCCCCGTACCTAGAACATGAGAACATACAGAACCGAGTTTAGGACTCTGTAGTCTTCAGATGAGTTATGAATGCATACATTCCTCTACTGTACATGATTACCCTATCAGTGTCCTATCAGTGTCCTATCAGTGACGTATGAAGAATCGGCTCTGAGCTGGTTTGGTTTAGGATCAATCGGCTTTGAGCTGGTTTGGTTTAGGATGAACTGGATCTGTGCTGGTTTGGTTTAGGACGAATCGGCTCTGAGCTCGATCTGTGCTGGTTTGGTTTAGGATGAACCGGATCTGTGCTGGTTTGGTTTAGGATGAACCGGATCTGTGCTGGTTTGGTTTAGGATGAACCAGCTCTGAGCTGGTTTGGTTTAGGATGAACCGGATCTGAGCTGGTTTGGTTTAGGATCAATCGGCTCTGAGCTGGTTTGGTTTAGGATGAACCAGATCTGTGCTGGTTTGGTTTAGGATGAACCAGCTCTGAGCTGGTTTGGTTTAGGATGAACC
This sequence comes from Prochilodus magdalenae, assembly GCA_024036415.1. Lineage (NCBI taxonomy): Eukaryota > Metazoa > Chordata > Actinopteri > Characiformes > Prochilodontidae > Prochilodus > Prochilodus magdalenae. The sequence continues at coordinate 127,673 of JAMWET010001163.1, forward strand.
AGCTCTGAGCTGGTTTGGTTTAGGATGAACCGGATCTGAGCTGGTTTGGTTTAGGATCAATCGGCTCTGAGCTGGTTTGGTTTAGGATGAACCGGCTCTGAGCTGGTTTGGTTTAGGATGAATCAGTTCTGAGCTGGTTTGGTTTAGGATCAATCGGCTCTGAGCTGGTTTGGTTTAGGATCAATCGGCTCTGAGCTGGTTTGGTTTAGGATGAACTGGATCTGTGCTGGTTTGGTTTAGGATGAACCGGCTCTGAGCTGGTTTGGTTTAGGACGAATCGGCTCTGAGCTCGATCTGTGCTGGTTTGGTTTAGGATGAACCGGATCTGTGCTGGTTTGGTTTAGGATGAACCGGATGTGTGCTGGTTTGGTTTAGGATGAACCGGATCTGAGCTGGTTTGGTTTAGGATCAATCGGCTCTGAGCTGGTTTGGTTTAGGATGAATCAGTTCTGAGCTGGTTTGGTTTAGGATCAATCGGCTCTGAGCTGGTTTGGTTTAGGATCAATCGGCTCTGAGCTGGTTTGGTTTAGGATGAACCGGATCTGTGCTGGTTTGGTTTAGGACGAATCGGCTCTGAGCTGGTTTGGTTTAGGATGAATCAGTTCTGAGCTGGTTTGGTTTAGGATCAATCGGCTCTGAGCTGGTTTGGTTTAGGATCAATCGGCTCTGAGCTGATTTGGTTTAGGATGAACCGGTTCTGAGCTGGTTTGGTTTAGAATCAGTCATTCCCAAAGCAGGATGTTCATCGAGACATTTGTTCATTTGAATATAAATATGGATAGATTTGGACTTGTTTGCAAATGCTGGGTCCAAAAAAAATAAAAGTAAAATGCTTCTATTTTTGCTTTATTTTTCAATGTAATATTTCATAGTTACGTTTAAATATTGAATTAAATGTTTTATTAAAAATTCTATTATCAGCATTACTATTTGAAGGTGAACTATGTGGAGAAATCCAGCATTCCAGGATGGGAAAGGGGATGTCGGCATTTCCATTCACTTCCAAAGGAGCCCAGCTGTCAGCGGTACATGGTGGATGTTCATCTTAAGGCAGGCTGGAGTTCTTCCTATTCACCAGCCTCTAAATCCAGTGTTCCGTTCCACCTTAAATGCAGCAGCTGGTACAGGTGCCAGAATGTAACTAGGCACTGTTTAAGGTGGAACAGAAAATTCCCAAAACAAGCTTATACTCCAGACAGTTTCCCAAGTTTTGCTTGGACGATATGGAGCAGCTCCACTCAGAGAACATTTCAAACACTGCATAATGTTTAGATTTTAAATCTTCTAGCTCTCCTTTGTTAAATGTCTTTCAGTGTGGGTTTTTAATGTGAGGTCAGATTTCTGGGCTCCACAGAGCGACAGGCTCATTCCATGACAAGCAGCCTGAACGCTGAGCAGTGTTTCAACACTAAGCTGGTCTGTGTTAGACTCACTCAGTGAAAATATATTTCCAGTTCTGTGTGACGAAATTCCAGGCTAACGCCCGCCCATCTACGTTACTGGCGATCCGGATGATGACTGAGGTGGCATCCTGTTTCCGGATCTTCGTCGGGTCCAGAGTGTAGGCGAGATACCTGTGAATAAAAACAAAACATCCTGCAAGTGCTCGTCTTCAGTATTTACAGCCTACAAGTGGAATAACCAGTATCATAAACCCATCAGTCTAGGTGTAACTATTTTGAAGAGTAGAATATGAAGTATAAACTGTAAAGTTCAGACTCCTGCTCTACACCATGGTGGTGTTTGTAAGCGTACGTTTACAGATGTTTTGGGAGGGTGATAATTATAATCTGTGTTTATGATTATTTACTAATAGATAATATCATACGAGCCCAGATCTGGGTCTGACTGACCCCTCCCTGCTGACCTTTCTAAGAGTCCTGTGTCTTTGGTGCAGGCCAGCGCTGACATTAGCTTATCCGCCTCACTGGCGATACTGGCGTTCTGGAACATCTCCCAGCCAAAGTCCCACTCTTTAGCGCCCCCTGCAGCTACAGCACTGCAGTACACGGTGGACCTCAGGTTTGGGTGGATCCTGATGAAGAGAGTAGAATCAGACCGCACACTGAAACAACCAAACACACACCACACACACCACACACACACTGACTACACACATACACACACACTAACTACACACATACACACACTGAAACAACCAATCACACGTACACTGACTGCACACGAGGACACACACACCCACACACACACAGACTGCACACATACACATAGGGGAGGGGTTACAGGGCAAATAAAGTGAAAGTAGAAAGGTGTTTCTAATAAAGTGGCCTGTAGGCGTGTACAGTAGAGGGGAGGTGTTTCTAATAAAGTGGCCTGTAGGCGTGTACAGTAGAGGGGAGGTGTTTCTAATAAAGTGGCCTGTAGGCGTGTCCAGTAGAGGGTGGGTGTTTCCAGTAAAGTGGCCTGTAGGCGTGTACAGTAGAGGGGAGGTGTTTCTAATAAAGTGGCCTGTAGGCGTGTCCAGTAGAGGGTGGGTGTTTCCAATAGTGGCCCTCCGTAGGCGTGTCCAGAGAGGGTAGGTGTGATTCTAATAAAGCTGGCCTGTACGGCGTTGTCCAGCTAAAAGCGGGGGTCGTTTCATCTAAGCTGTAGGCCCGTAAGCGTGCTACAGTAGACGGGTAGGTTGTTTCCAATAAAGTGGCTGATAGCGCAAGTGTCCAGATAGAGGGGAGGTGTTTCTAAATAAGTGGCCTGTGGGGCAGTGTCCAGTAGAGGTGTGAGTTGGTTATATATACGCGTGTCCAGTGTAGAGCGTGCCAGGTAGCGGGGAGTTTGGTCCTGTAGTAGCAAGTGCCTGTAGGAGTGGACGGAGAGGGTAGGTGTTTCTAATAAAGTGGGCCTGCTAGGGCCAAATGTCATGTCCAGTAGAGGAGGTTGGGTGTTTGCTAAATAAAAGTGTGGCCTGTAGTCTGGTCCAGTACGAAGGTGGTGTTGTTTCTAATAAAGTGGCCTGTGGGACGTGTACAGTAGAGGGTGGGGTGTTTCGCTAATAATAGTGCGCCTGTAGGGAAGTGTATCAGTAGAGGGTGACGGTGTTGTCTAATAAAGTGGCCTGTTGGCGATTGTCCAGTAGGGAAGTGGTGAGGTGTGTCTAATAAAAGTGTGGCCTGTAGGCGTGTAACAGGTAGGAGGGTGAGCGTGTTTCTAATAAAGTGGCCTAGTAGGCGTGTTGTGACAGTAGAAGGATGGGTGTTTCTAATAAAAGTGGCCTGTGGGCGTGTACAGTTAGAGGGTGCAGGTTGTTGTCTAAGTAATGTGGTCCTGGTGGGGCTGGTGTACGAAGTAAGAGCAGGTCTTGTCTAAATAAAGTCATAGCCTGTAGGAGGGTGTACAGTAGAGGGTAGGTTGTTTCGTATAAATGGTGGCCTGTAGGCGTGTTCCATGTTTGAAACAGTAGGTGGGTGTTTCTAATAAAGTGGCCTGTGGGCCGTGTACAGGTATAGGGTGGGTGTTTCTAATAAAGTCGGCTGTAGGGCGTGTACAGTAGAGGGTAGGTAGGTTCTAATAAAGTGGCCTGTGGGGTGTACAGTAGAGCGGTGGGTGTTTGTTCGGTAATAAAGGGGACTGTAGGCGTGTACAGTAGAGGTTGGGTGTTTCTAATAAAGTGCCTGTGGGGTGTTCAGTAGAGGGGAGGGTTCTAATAAAGTCGGCCTGTAGGCGTGTCCAGTAGAGGGTGGGTGTTTCTAATAAAGTGGCCTGTAGGCGTGTCCAGTAGAGGGTGGGTGTTTCTAATAAAGTGGCCTGTGGGCGTGTACAGTAGAGGGTGGGTGGAGTCAGTAAAGTATGGAGGAGGCTGCTCACAGGTTCCGCTCTGGGTTTTCCATCCACTGTGTAAACCACTCAGCAGTCAGACTCAGGCAGCCGTCCACTCCGGTGCTGCAGGCCACCCTGAGAGCGTTCACCTGGTTGTACCTGTGCAGAGGCGTATATGAGAACATCAGAAACTCAGCCTGCACCACGCGTGTTCCTCTGTCCTCGTTCTGTGTCCTGTAGTGCAGATTTCGGCCGAGCAGTGATCTGATTATGATCTTATTAGCTGGATGGATAGAGGAAGCTACAGTATACACAGAACAGCAGGAGGAGAGTCGCTACTACTGTCCATGATCCACGCACTACAGCGCAGGCCGTTTAGAGATTAGTATAACTGAGAGAGAGCTAGAGAAGTCAGTTTCTCTGGCTGAAATACCCACAGTAATATCAATTCCAGCGTAGGAAAAGCAAATGCCAAGGTTATTTTGATGCTAACACAGAACAGGAAACGGCATAGAGGTGCTAGCAGAAATTTGCATTATGTTGTCATTTGGTCAGAAAAATATAAACTGAGGAACTGGAAGTGGGATATTATCATAATCTCATCATTGTATGACAACTGCATATTTCTAACAGGTGGAGTTTGTGTTTATTCAGGTGTTGTAAGGACTGGCGTGGGTGCCAGCTTTACACCGGCCACTAGGGGACAGCGGCGAACCAGCAATGACTCCTAACCCCCTGCACCTGGTGAACGGGCTATATCTACCCCTCAGGTAGCGGGCCGGGTTGCTGGGTCTTTGCTACACCGGGTGTGTGTAAGGTCCTGGCTGGTAACGGCAAAGGGTTAAGAGTTTTGAGCTCACCCTCGCTTCTCCCTCTCTCCCTCTCCCTCCCTCCCTCTCTCCCTCCCTCCCTCGCTTCTCTCCCTCTCTCTCCCTCCCTCCCTCCCTCCCCCTCTCCCTCCCTCCCTCCCTCCCTTCCTTACTTCTCCCTCCCTCCCTCTTATTCTTTCTCTTCTCTTTGGAAGGCTGAGAGTGTTGGTGCTCCCTCTTTCATAAAAAAAAAAAACAACAACATTCCTCTGCTGCCTGCTGAGGGCTGTGAGGTCTCGCCCTCCCCCTCATCCCTGTGCCCACTCCTCAGAGGGGTTAAGTGTTTTCGTTTTTCTTACTGGGGTACTCCACAGAGCTTTAAAACAAACCAGCATAATTAAACAGGTAAGATGAAAACAGAGTGAAGCGCTTCGTTCTAGAGCACCAAGTCAGAACCCCTCACAGTGGTGGTGAAGGTAACCAGACGTCCCCCTCTAAAAGCTCCCTCACAGGAAGTTCCTACAGGAGGTGGTTCTGAATACGCTGCCTGATGTCTGAGACGCTGTTTATGATAGTGTGGAGAAGATCTCAGCCTTAAACTCCATTCATGGTGGAGGGATACATGCTGCAGGGCGCTGTGAGGTCAAATAGTCCCCCAAAGGAACTTAGTATTTCCAGGTTTTCCAGATTTTCATCATCAACATTCCATACACACTTAGAAGACACGTGTAGGGTCACTGGTGGTTCTAGATAGTTAGTACAGTGTCTGTATGTGTGTTCTAGACATGGAGAACCCTGGTTCTCATCACCAGCACTGTAGGGAATCAGTCTGTAAATTCCTCTGCAGGTAAGTAGTTTTGCACCGACCCGCCCTGAGTAAATCTGATTGCACCCGGGGACTGAACTGTTTGAATTGTTATTCAATGATGTAGTACATACTGGTCTGTGTGTCCAGCAGGCACCTGCGTCCAGTCCATGGTGATGTTCCTGAAGTGCTCGAATAGTGGAGTTACCTGCTTCCTGAGATACACCTGTAATCACATTCCAGTCTTCATTATTTATTCATCAATGCTTAATACACCGCCAGTCAAAACACTGGGTCCGCTAAAACACTAGCAGGCCCATGACGAGGAGACAGAAACACATTACAGGCTGAGCTGCTGATGCTCCTGTATACGGCTCTGTGCAGGCATAGGCATGTTGTGGAGTTGTGTGAGGTAGTGATGCTTAGGGTTGTGTACTGTAGATTAGGGTGTATAGAGGTGTGTGGTAGGGTTGTGTAGTGTAGATTAGGGTGTATAGAGGTGTGTGGTAGGGTTGTGTAGTGTAGATTAGGGTGTATAGAGGTGTGTGGTAGGGTTGTGTAGTGTAGATTAGGGTGTATAGAGGTGTGTGGTAGGGTTGTGTTAGGTAGATAGGAGTGTATAGAGGTGGTGGTAGGGTTGCTGTACTGTAGATTAGGGTGTATAGAGGTGTGTGGTAGGTGGCTGTACCGTAGATTAGGGTGGCAAGAGGTGTGTGGTAGGGTTTGTGTAGGTGTAGATTAGGGTGTATAGAGGTGTGGGGTAGGGTGTGTAGTGTAGATTAGGATGTATAGAGGTGTGTGGTAGGGTTGTGTAGTGTAAGATTAGGGTGTTATAGAGGTGTTTGGTAGGGTTTGTGTAGTGTAGATTAGGGTGTATGAGTGTTGGTAGGGTTCTTGTGTACTGTAGATCTAGGGTGTATCGAGGTGTGTGGTTAGGGTTGTGTACTGTAGATAGGGTGTAGTAGAGGGTGTGGTAGGATTGTGTAGTGTAGATAAGGGTGTATAGAGGTGTGTGGTAGGGTTGTGTAGTTAGATTAGGGTGTAATAGAGGTGTGTGGTAGGGTTGTGTAGTGGGAGATTAGGATGTATATAGAGGTGTTGTGCGTAGGGTGGTGTAGTGTAGAGTAGAGGTATAGAGGTGTGTGGGAGGGTGTGTACTGATAGATTAGGGTGTTTAGAGGTGTGTGGTAGGGTTGTGTACTGTAGATTAGGGTGTATAGAGGTGTGTGGTAGGGTGTTGTGTGTGTTAGATTAGGGTGTATAGAGTTGTGTTGGTAGGGTGTTACTGTAGATAGGGTGTATAGAGGTGTGTTTGTGGTAGGAGTATGTGTAATGTAGTAGATTAGGGTGGTATAGAGGTGTGTGGTAGGGTTGTTTAGGAAATATAGGGTGTATAGAGGTGGGTGGTAGGGTTGTGTTAGTGTAGATTAGGGTGTTGTGTGGTAGGGTGGGGTAGTGTAGATTAGGGTGTATATGGGTGTGTTGGTAGGGTTGCTTGTACTGTAGATTGGGGGGTATAGAGGTGTGTGGTAGGGTGTGTAGGTAGATTTATGGATGTATAGAGGTGTGGGTTAGGTTGTGTATTGAGATTGGGTGTATGAGGTGTGGTTTGGTAGGGTCTGGTGTAGTGACAGATTAGGGTGTATAGAGGTGTGCGTGTGGTAGGGTTGTGCACTGTAGATTAGGGTGTATAGAGGGTGTGTGGTAGGGTTGTGTCAGTGGAGATTATGGGGTATAGAGGTGTGTGGGTAGGGTTGTGTATTTAGAAGGATGTATAGAGGTGTTTGGTAGGGTTGTGTAGTGTATATTAGGGGTATGTTGAGGTGTGTGTGTAGGTTTGTGTACTGTAGGTTAGATTAGGATGTACAGAGAGGATTCACGTGTGTGGTTAGGGTTGTGTAGTGTAGATATAGGGTGATAGAGTGTGTGGTAGGTTGTGTACTGTAGGATAGGGTCGTGACAGCAGAGATACAGTATAGAGGTG
>JAMWET010001164.1:0-35000 GCA_024036415.1 Prochilodus magdalenae
GAAGGAGAACCATTAACCAATTAACATAACTACTACAATAGCCTGCTCATGTTGTTAAGTTAATCCCAATAGGCCTCACATGCATTCTGACCACTATATTAGGTCTTTACAGGCATCATTATATAGCTGCTATGTTTACCTTTTTGCAATATAAAAACCTTTGGTCTGTTTTAATGGTGGTATATTGTTCAGGAAACTTGCCACATAAACTAGTTTTAAGATCATGTCGTTTTGCAGAAATGCAAGTGAGTGAGGTAACGACTACTTGGTAGCAACATTCAGCACTGCAGCTTTTTTTTCCCCCCCCCCAGTGCAAACTGATATCAAGCATTTCATTGGCTCTGATCGAATCATGCGGTTTTAGGAGCGAGAGCTGTGTACATCATCGTTCACATGCCCACTTCACTTTATTTAGACAGTTTTGTTAGTCAATTTTGCACCAGTGGTGGCCCAGCGACCCCTACGCTTCTCTCTGAAAGTCCTGCTCTTCTCCTAAGCATGGTGTCACGGACCCTCCAGCAGGGGACTGGACCATACTGCACTTAATCTCCTTTTCCCCTATTTCTATGCTTCATCACTCCAGGTCTTCCACCCCTGCCCTGATCCTTGGACAGCCATTTGGAGATTACAGCGGTTGACCAGCAGTTTCTGGCAGCTCTTACCATCATCCTTCTCACCCTATTGGCCTCGCTGTGGTGCGCCTTTCTCTTGACCTTTGAAACTCGTTTGTCTGTTTGTCCAGGCTGTTACCTCCAGCCTTTTCCCCCACTTTCCTCTTCCGCACCTCCGACATCGTCTGTCTTCGTGCTTTATTGGCTTTAAGTTTTCCATGCCTTCTGTTTTGTATACACAGAATGCTCTGCTCGTGACATTATGGTGCGTTCTGTTCCTGTGGTTCTCCCCACGTCCAATCTTTCTTTCAACCCTCACTCCACTCCCTCCTCCCTCCATATGTCTTCTCCAGCCACCCTCCAGATTCATGGACCTTTTTACCCCGGTCAGTTTCTCATTAGCTCACCCACCAGAATGTGGAACCGCTCCACTTTCATGCGAGCGCAAAACGCGCGAGTGTTGTTCTAGCTGGAAGCGCCACCCAAAGCGGGCCTTCAGCCTGCACTCAACCCCCACACACACTTCATTCCTCCATCTCTCCTCATTTCTCTTTCGATCTCTCTTTAGGAATATGGGGGGGAGGGGGGGAGGGGAGAGAAGCCTGGTGAAGAAGAGCTCTGTATTGTGCATCGTCTGTGTCCGCCCCGAAGATGCTGTCGCTAGCTTGAGGTCATTCATAATGCTAATGCCTTGAAAAACTTTACTGATGATTTTAGGTCTAGGTAAAGGTCTAAGTGAAGGTGAAGGCGGACCCAGCACCTGCTTTCGTGGCCCCAGAATCGGTGGAAGGGGTACTAATTAATACACCTATCGAGGAGTCGTGTCACCTCAGGAACAACGTACGGCCTCTGGACTCATACATGAAGTTAAGAGCCCAAATCGGTCCCACTACTCACTCCCGCCCCACCACCCCTCAATCTTTGTCACAACGCAGATTGTTCCCGTAGACGAGGCCTCAACCGAGATTTTTAGTGCACTACTTTGACTATGTCACAGCCCATACACATGTTATGGAGAAACGCCACCCAGAACCGAGACCAGAATCCCCAATTTGCAGAGGACCACGACCGATCACGGAACACCCTACCCCGGGAGGAAACAAACATTGCATGACGTTGTCTCCAGTGTGCACCATTCATACACCCGCACCACCAGTTCGGTGTCACCAGAAGCTATGCGTAAGGCACACCTGTAGTAATAGGAATTTAGCAGATGTAGCTTCAGCATGTATCTATGTAAGCCACCACTGCTCTGATTAGAAGGGCCAGAACCACGCACCGTTGTCCCCTCCTTAGCTTACTATGGGGACTCTAGCCTCAATATGAGTTCTGAGGTAAAGGCCCCCTCCCCCCCCCCCCACTGAAGTGGTACGAAACCTGTGAATAACACTATGACTATCAACACAGTTAAGGGGAAGGGGTCATGCTAAGTCAGGCGAAGAGCTATACCATTTAGCTGCTCTCTGTCTCGATGCCCTCAAGTCTACCATCCGTGTTCTGTCATGTATCTCAACAAAACACTCGGCTGCAAAATGTCTGGTCCATGTGAGTCTCGAGTGACATGTGTTTGTCATGGGTGAATATTGAAAGTACTATCCTGAAGAGACGCTGTCACAATTCATAGCAGACCTAATTCACCTATGCAACCCCATCTTTTGGTGTGAATCGTTCTGATTTTCCATTTAGCCCATATTAGAAACACCATAATGGCAGGGCATCGTAGTATAAATGAAAATCCCATCCCAGTGGTTGAAAAACTATAATGGCTTCCAAGCTTATGAGGCGGTTTTGTCCTGCATACAAAAATTAATTTTCTGAATGTCACAGGACCCTATTCAATTACAAGGTGCGCTTAACACTTCCGCACACAAGAACTGACATCATAAGACAAGCAACCTCACCAAAATCACCCCAAACACGTGTGTCGACAGCACCATGTAGTCACAAATGTATTAGTTAAAGAATTGTACATTATCGGAGTAGCTGGTTAATCAATAAAGAACTATGATTTCATGGCCAATAGATGCTGGATCTAACTTTCAAAGCGCTGAGATTAGAGACGTACAAAACACGAAACTACCTATATATAATTTTAGGCAAATGTTCAGCACACAATGTTCACTTCTTCCGAACTTACCATGACAGCCTCGTTAAATTAAAAGGGTCCTGAAATGAAAACGTAATGGAATGAAAGAACTCGAGACCTCCATGGGTGGTCAGTAGTCTTCTCAGCAGCTGCCAAGAGGCTGTGGAATTATACCCCCCCCCCCAACCACCAAGGGCCACCTCGGTATAGAGCAGACTGCTACCCAATATTTTCACCTCACAGACACAAAGATGTTCAATAGTCGCACGACAGTTCAGGACCAGAACATCTTTACCATAGATCACAGACTATCACAGCCCTGAAGTATGATGCCACTATCTACCTAGTGGGGTGCTTTTGGTCCATGCTGCATACAAACATACACTGAGGACCTCATTCATCAATTAAAACTTCAGACGTCGACTACAAGTCCGTATGCTATCGGTAGGCTGTGTAGATACCTATGCGAAGTGACAGAGGTATTTTTACAAGTGAGTTCATTCACGGACTACAGAGACGGATTCTGTATCTGCGGCCGAATAAAATTTGTCTAGCCGGATTCCATGCTCACTACTTTAACTTTAATGCATGTCTATCAAATAAAGTATTGAACAGACGGAAGATCTGATGTGCAATACTTTTCCAACTCTAAAAAGACAAAACATGTCACCTATCGTACGTCAGTTTGACCACTTATCGACTATTCGGTTACGATTATTGAGAATTGAAGCCTACGTGTAAATTGAATTTGAGTGGACTTCAGATTGGCTGTGGAATACGTGAAAAGAGAGTACAGGCTATCCATACACAGGGAGAACCAGACAATATTGGGAAGAATAAAAAACGCTGCCCAGTCTACCGTCGGGATGCCCAACTCAGATATCTGATTCTCTAAATCCACAGGGTGATATCTAGTTCACATATCTCACCTGATTCACCTCTCCAACTGTCACGAATAAAGAGTACGCAGGATATAGAGAGAGGAGAAGACACATTGTCAGTAAACCTCTGACAATGTCATCTGGCTCTACCACTACTGTAAATGAGGGCGATCAGTATAAATCAATATAATCACACCAAACTGCAAACACAAATGCATCCTAGCAGGTGTTGGACAGATCAAGGGTCGATCGACTAATCCAGGGTTCAAAACGTTGCATGGATGGACCTTGACACTAGGTAGCGTAAGGTAACGTCACTGTCCCCGATGACATTCCCACGAGCTCCATAGCCCACTAAACAAACCGCACAAAGCAAGTATCTTAAATGATCAGTGGCAACGGACCTCGACTAATAGGGGGAGACCGGCACTTTGAGTACATATGAACCTCACAGTTTATGAGACTCAATAACGTACCAAAACACTGACGTTAGACACTGTCGTATATACTCGAGAATCAACCGGTCTTCCCTTTCAAAAGTAATCCCACGCAAGACTAGACTTCAAATCGAAGAGAGGTGATGAACGGACACAAGCTGCTGATACTGTGTATTTCTGTAGATTGCACTGCAGAACCTGTCACACGCATGGTAACGTAGTGCTGAAACTGTACCATCGGACAACCTGCCCTGCGGAATAATAATCAATTCTCGTGATACAAATCAAGCTACAATCACCCAAAAATTTATCACTTTGAGTCGCTGAACACGAATGGGGCTTGACGTCACTCGCTAGAAGCACCATGTTTCACACCTCAAATTGACTTACACTAAACAGAGGCATCCCATGACAACAACTAAGATGCCATGGGGAATATGAATGTGCCTCCGGCTTCCCCCCGGTGGAACTAGAGGAGGAGACCCCACCCCCCCCCCTAAAAACTGTTACCTACACGAGCATTTCGGTACACACGTTTACTGATCGACCGTCGTTCCTTATCTTTGATACTCTGTTCCCACCCAGGACCAGAGCATCTCCATGTCATCGACAGACAAGTGATTAGTCCCCCCACCCACCCCCCCCCCATTAGCTTCTAGTGTTCGCACCTACACACACACTTTGCGGATGAAAGACACACACCTCACTAAATGTGTGTGCCCCACATACCCACTCCGTAGGTACTTAATTACTGGAAGCTCCCTCGAAAGATGAGCCGACCTACCATTATCTGCCCACAAGAACGGGTCGTGCCATGCCTGAGGTGCCATGGTTTTATACACTTGTGTGCCCATATGGAAAGCGTGAAGTGGAAACACCTGAATTCATGATTTGCCATGAGGGGTGGAGTGAATACTTTCTGGCAGATAGCTTTCCACCGCGTCTCTGCACGTCAGATCAAATAGAGCTTATTCAGGAATGTCCGCTACGAGAGGCCAAAAAATATGAGCATTAACGTTGTCTGCCGTCAGGAATTTTCACCAACCCAGAGCAAGTGGCCAACCAGGAGCATAACTGTGCTAAGCCTAAGGATCTCAATGGGGTTGCTTCCACTCCCTCTGCGAGTGTTTACACGTATACACTGCGACAGAAACATGGCTCCGGCGATACCTCATATGTCAACCCAAAAAATCAAACATAAATCAAACCTGAGGACACATCGTTCCTCATGGTAAGCCTTTGGGTATTAAATGGCAGTGGCATCTGGTAGGCCTTGAGACACCTGACAGTTCGCGGCCTTCGGAGGAAGAAAGCTTGACGTGAGCCTTGTCTGGAAGTTATGCTGGGTTTTGTAAATGGCCCGCTGGAAAAATGGACACAGGTCAAAGCGCAACCGCCTGCACTTACCGGGCCCCCATTATAGATAAACAAAGACATTATTTACACCTTATTGTTTGTCTTTTGGTCTTTTTTTTTTTAGACGTCTGGTGACTGCATGCGTTTAAGTATTTGTGGATCAGCACTATCCGCGCCAAGACATACACAAACAACGAAGGAACAGGAGAAAAAAGAGGCTGAAAAGAAATTATGCCCTTTTTGAAACTAGATTTCTAAACTCATGTATATAGGGGAAAAACGCCCTCCCCCAAGCACACAGAACCATTTAATTCGGCACCTCTGCGCAAACTTTCGCAGTTTTCTGACAGAGGTAAAATTGGCTAAGGACACCATGGGGTAATTTTCGCTGTTCGACTGTGAAACCCAAATCCGATCATATAGCACAATTCAACCGCACAAGCAAGAGACAGGACCTGTGGAGTTAGAATACTCTATAATTGTATCAAGATTTGGAAACTCTATTAATTTAATCCAGAGGGCCACACCAACAATAAAAGTTCTTGTCTTAGCCAAAAATAGAAGACCCACGCAACAGAAAACCAACAATAAGCTTGGTTTCTAATGAGGAGAACGGATTTACTGTCACCTGCTGCTCCGGGCGCCGGCGGATTGAGTGACCCCCTGTCAGATAAAAAGCAGCCACACGTTTCCATATCGCACACAGCTAAAATTCTTCATTATCAACAGTGGACAACGAGGAACAGCTGAGTCCCGAAAATGGTTGTTGTTTTTTTCCAGTTGTAGTGCAGAACGAGTCAACCGTCCTGCGATTAAAACAACTATTATTAATGAAACCTCAAGAGTGATATAAACAAGCACCACTGGAGCAGACAGAGACGCAATCGACGAAGAAAGCACCCTAATGAGACTCAATAAAGTACAGGGAATCTACTTGACTACATCGAAAAGGAACCGAGCTAAATCAATTGATATAGTAAGAGAAGAAATCATTGCAACTTAAAAAAAAAAAAAAAAAAAAGTCATACGCATACAAGATCGTCCGGGGGGGAAGGGTGGCGCGGGTCTCTTGGGCGTTTGCACGCGCACCAAACACCTGTATGCCCCAGAGCCAAATACTGCCCACCGCTCGAGGGCTACAGGGAGCTCAACAGGGTTCAATTCATGTAAGAAATAGAGTGACTGAGTGGAAAGGTGACAAAACTAAGACTGAAGAGAGGTTGAAGGATGAAGGCGGAAAAGCAGAAGAGGAATAGGAAGTAAAGGCAGAAGAGGGCCAAAGGAGGTCATCTTGCCTCCATCTAGCCATGGGAGGCAAGCAGCCAATTCACCACACCAAAGACTGCCAGATCCAAGCACAGTAGCATCTGAGCTGGAAACAGGGAATGTGGAGAATCAGGGCATGAAATGAAAACTGATTCACAACAAACCTAGCACATGACCTCACGCCCGGAGGGGAAATGAAGCTCAACACTCAGACAGCCTTGGCATGTAGCTATTTTTCTTTAAATTTTAAACAGTGTGCTATAGCTAATTTGATCACTACTATAAACCGCACCAACGAAGGTCAGTATAGTCATGGAGGTAACCCATCCGAGGTTACCTCTAGATACACTAGGACAACTGCCATTGAAATCATAAAAAAAAAAAACGTTACTATACAAATACTGTTGTAAGGCGCAGGCATCCAATGACTCGCCGGTTATTTTAAAAAGCCAATTATAATAAAGAAGTGAATTGGAAATGGAAATGGAATCTTCTCGTTTTACACAACATTGTGGCAAATGTCAAAGCAGTGTGAAGCTGTTGCGGGGAGAAAGCAGGAACTGGTAAAATCTGAGCAGTGTGGGGGAAAAAAGCACTTTATTGTGTGGCCCTCCTGCCTTCATTTTTCTCATGGTAGTATCAATGTGAAGAGAAGGTAACTCACACAACACCCCCCCCCATGAAGGAAGATCAAAGAAGGACTCACTTAAGGAGATCCTGGTCGGACGGAGATGGTTGTTTTGTAGTACCTGGTGCTGGGTTTTATTGTTCTCTTATTGTTGCTTTTGGCGAGAGCTTGCCATAAGCGTGTCTCGGAAAACACTGATGGACACAGAAGGAATGCTAATTTATGAACAAAAAAAAAATGTGTTTAAAACATAAACAGGGATATGTTTAATGGCAGTGGAACAAAGTATTCAGACACCACAAACGAATGACACCAGTACTTTGTTGCAAAGCCACAGTTCTGAGGAATCTACGGTAGGAGGCGGTTTGCTTTGTGCAGCATTGTGGCTCATTTCTTTTGGCCAGCTGTGTTCAGTCCCTCACTGTTACAATGTCCCGCTGGTGAACTTGTGTTTCTGAACTCCTTCACACATTTTAAGCCAACAATTAGACACTAACACAGTCTACGTAACTACTTTATTCCTGTTTCCTTTCGTGCTCACTTGGCGAATGCGCAGTAGAGTATCGTTATCAAAAGCAGCTCATGTCAGATGCTTACCACAATCATTGCTTCACTGTGGGGTTTGGGGGGTTCTTGGGAACATGAATATCTTTTCTTTTGTTCTAACAGGTACACGCTGCCTACCTAAAAACTTTGCCCAAACAATGGACCAACGGGTCCGGAATGAGTTCTGATTGTGCAAAACGCTCTTAGCAAATTTTAGATGTGCATCTTTGAGATCAATCAATCAATATTACATATATCTTTTAGATGTGCCGTTTTGCATGGGGTTAGAATGGAGATGTTCGAGCGGCCGTGCAGCCAACCCGCACCTAATAGCTTATATCCTCTGTGAGCTTTCCGACTTGCTTCTGGTGGGGCTAGGCCTCTCTCCTACCTTCCGTATCATTATTTTAAGAGGTCCCTACCATTGTGCACCTGTTACACAGTGTGATGAGGTTATGGGATGTATGAACTTTTCTAATTGCATATTAATCAACCAAACTGCCTCGTTAGGGATGAATAACGTACAGAGATATGGCTTCTTAGCTTTTTTCCAGTGTTCTTTAATAACCTTTCTGATGACGTTAAAGACATTTCCTTCACTTGTGGACCATGATTGCTACTTGTTAATATTCTAACCAATAGAATATATTTTGACATACCATGGAAGGTTTTGTCAGCAACTAATATGGAGTAATGGATTCATTTTATATCATAGTTGTCCCGTGGTGGGGGGTGGAGAACAAATATTTCAATTCTGTTCGATTTTCAGCCTTATTGCATCTTATTTTGAACAAACAGCTGATGTTTACACCATGTGGCCAACGAGAAATGGCCCACAAAACATTGCTGGGACAAATGTCTGGTTTTCCATGTGATTCCATTAAAAATTAGTTTTTTTGTTTTCTTTGGACGATGTGATATGTGATAATAGACCATATGTGTAAGGTCTAAATTATTTGGCTTTATGCTTAAAATACATAAATTTTTACGCGGGCAATGCCAAAAAGCAGATTATATTATGTAATATATTATCGCAATACGTTTTAATCCAAAGTGTCTGTCCAAGGCTATAAAGAGCGGGTTCATTTTTTTAAATATTGATTTGACAATTTCACATTCCAAAACTATCATTCAAAAGCACAATATGGAAAACTTTATGGCCTGAAACTCTTGAGCCCATTTAAGAGGTCAACACCTAAAGAAGGGGACAGAATGATCAGGCCCTCGCCATACATTACCGCACGTTTGAGTCATGTGGTTCTGCAGAACGGAAACGCGGTCCGTTGACGATATTATGCGAAATTCTTTTAAATTGCGTGGGTGGTCCCCAAACTCTTTGACAGGGCAGGCTGTGCACCCGTCCCTTGAAATCCACAGGCAAACAGTAACCCCCCAAAAAAAGGAAAAGAAAAACAAGTAGTGTCAATTTAAAAACAGCTTAAAACGGGCTTAAAACATCTCACTGGTGCTTTCATATTCTCACTCCAGCTGTTGCCCTTCTGTATTAATGAACTGGTTCCCTCACGCGCGCCTACGTCATTGGGGGCCTTGATTGAAGACAATGGAAAAAAAATGCTACTTGCACGCGTCACCGAGACTGTTGTTTATTAAAACTGGACTCAAAGACTAATGAAAAACGTCGCAAAGTGCGTGCAAAATAGACGTTTCATACATGAGTGTACATGAGTGTTCTTCTTCTTAAATTAATCATCCTGGGGTGGGCGCGATTGCTGATGAGGAGAGCGGATTGTGTGATCTTCCATCATTGTTTTGAATAGGGTTTGGTTATAAAAAAAAAGCACATTATATTTAAACTGGAATTGGGCTTGTAAAAGACTGATTTATCCTATCAAATGCAGTACTTAGAAATAATTATGTGCAAATAGTTGCCAGAGGACTGCCGGACAATAAATGATATAATAGTAGGAGAATGTGAGCCAATTGTGGGGAAAATATCATGGAAAATATTAGCAGGATGGAAAATATTTAAAGGGGGTAGTTGTGATTCACATGAGATTACTGATAATAATATAACGCTTTCTGTTTCATGATGGAAGGGAACTTCACCAGAAAAACATTAGATTTCTTTCTGAATCTCAACCTCTCTCACATGACCACAACACGCACTCCCTCTCTCTCTCAGGGAAACACTTGCCTATAATGAGTTGTGTTGGCCGCGGTTGGTGGTTTTTGTGTGAATGGGCAAGAAGGAACATTATGACTTAACTCGAAACGGACGAAAATCATGATGGGATATGAAGCATTCGTCTGATTCACCACCACATCTTAGGAGAGCGAGTGAATGAGAGGAAGAACCAAAAGGAAAAGTGAGCAAGTGCAAAGCACGGGGCGAGCTCCCGGCAGCTCGAATGACAAAGCTCGGAGGGGCTTTCCGATTGATTGTTGGGGGAAAGAGTTGAGGGGATGTGACATTGTTCACCCGCAAGCATCACAAGATACTGACCCATTTCTTATTGCCGTTGACGTCGTCTTCACTCAGATGATGTATTGCTTATTATACTTGAACTAGACGCGGGGCGATCGCAAATCATAGCTTTCCGCTGTGGAACTACGAGGCTAATGTAACTAAAACAAGTAATGGAACAAACAATATGACTTTTAAAAAGCCCATATCACGGGGGGGAACGGGGGAGAGGGGAAAAACTGGTTATTTTCCTGAACAAAAAAAAAGGAACTGAAAGTATACAAATCACTACTCAGGTTTTTCAGGGCCCGAATGTTGGAGAAGTCTCCAGTCCAGAGATGGCAAACCAACACATTTGACAACCCGTTTCCTGTCAGTTAAAAACAGAATGGCATTGATGTTGTAAATCATTTTTTAAACCTATTTACACATATTTCATATATTAAAACAACTCAAGAAAACAAAATCAAATGTGAACTGAGAAATGTAATCTTTGCTGTTAGTAACTTCAGGCGCCTGCAGAGGGAGGATGGGCGCTGCAATTAGGAAGCTTGATGGCCGGCCGGTGTGTGACTGGATTCATAGATTGAGAAGAGCGGTGGTAATACAGTGGACTCTGTTCTCGTTCCAATCTGTGGGGAAAAATGCCTTGTCCAGATGCAGATGTTAATGATGGCCTATACAACTAAAAGGAGCGACTGTATTTGGGCGTGGCCCCCCACAACAAAGACATAGGTGTGAAGGAAAGTAGCCTGAATATCTGGCAGGTTGTATGGAAAGAGTACCGTCATACGGGGTCTACCAGCAGTGGCCTTCTAAAAAATCCCAGAGATGATACAGGAAACTCTCTGAGAATTGTGTCAGGGAAGGCTGTCCACCAAATCTGACCCCAAACTGGGCAACTCGTAGGGTGACTTAATGGGCGGACATAGATGCGGCCTGCGTCCAGAAATTTGTCCAGTCCATGCCAAACCAGTGCACAACTTGTTCAGAGAGGTATTACACGTTTTTTCCTGGGGACGTTTCAGTCAAAACGAACTCATTTTTATGTCCGGGTAATAAGTTTTATCATTGTTCTTATTGTGAATTTAATGCCGGGACACGTTTCCAAAAAAAGTGTTGGACAGGAGCTTATGAAGCAACCGATGTTTCCCAAGGAAGGAGCCAGTTGCACTCCACTATGTCCACAAAAATCTCAAATATATGAGAACTGTCGTCGAGTAAGTTTAAATCTGCCCTGGGATGGATTATCACAGGACACCATTAGGATCCTCTATAACTCCATGCCAAGACATATGCATGTTGTGTTAGTAGACATGGTGGTCTGACACCACACTGAGAGACCATCATCTATTGTTCCTGGTAACCTTTATCTTCCTCCCCAACCGCACTGCAACCCCACACTTCCTTATTTTGAGTTAAGTGTGGTAGAAGTTGCAGATGAATGCATTTACCATTCATTTTCTGGAGCTACTCAAACGATAGAACAGTGTCATGGACTCTTTGGCCTTGTTTTGGGGGTCACTGTACAAATAGCCGACATAACCCGTGATCCTAACAGGTTCCAGGTAAAACATAAGGTAGAAATAAACAGGGCCTCCCTCAGAGGGGAGTATTTCAGAACAACTAACGAGAAGGGGCTAACACTCTGAGGGAAAGCGGCCCTAATGCAGCAAGCAAGGAATAACATGAAATAGCATTGAGCTTAGAGAGAGTCTAATTCCCTATGCTACATTAATATCATTACAAGATTCCAGAGAATCCTGGAGGGAAGGAAAAGGGAAGGGGAGAGAAGGGGGAGAAGAAAAAGGGGAGGACCTAAACGTAACACGTGTGTGTGTGTTTTGTTGTTCTGAGATTTGTCCACCATAAATGTCCACACTTACCCAACCGGAACACTCTGCAACCTTTGTTCTGAGGCACGGTTGAGGTTGGCGAGATATTGACCAGGACTTTTATTGAGTTAGACTTCTCTGGAATAAAGTGACGAAAACATTCACTCTTATATAATCAGTATCTGCTTTATTAGTTACCGTTTTTATTTATACGTTGTTAGCCACAATTGTATGTTGAACCACACATACTTATATCGTCGCTGTCCAATGAAAAACATGTATCTCCACTTTTGTCCATTTTTACTTTTATGCATCTTTTGAACACGTCAGCTGCTGTTTCCACTGAGTGAGAATCTCATGATGAATGGACCAACAGAAATGGCCCAAAACTGCTTGGAAAGACGTCTGGTTCCATTGACTTGCATTAAAGTTAAATGAGGTTTTTGGCCTCTCCTGTAAAGTTGCCTTTTTGGAGATACATGTTTTTCTTTGGACAGCGACGATATATTTGATGTTTAATATTTACATATGGAAATGAACAGAAAGCATACAATTCCGGACAAAATCAGACATCAATTTAATTTCTAGGCAAAACAGCCATTAAGTTATCTAAGAAGCCCCGACAACTAAATACACTCATCATCAAAAAAAATAGTTGCACCCAGAACCGCCAAATGAAAGCTGGTGGGAAGGTCTGACATTGGTATACATGCTGATCATTCAAGCTTTATGCTAAGCCGTGCATGCAATGTAAGGAAGCGTGGGTCTTAGGAATCACTGTACCTGACTCACTGTCCCTGAGCGCCTCCATGAGCCATCCTGCATGATGCCGGACTCAATGTCAATGTCGTGCCCTCAGCATTGTGAAGGACCCCACTCATCCCTCACATGGACTTTTTTTCACGGCTGCCGTCTGGCAGAAGGTACAGGAGCATCCGTGGTGTCACTGCACGGCTCTGCAACAGCTTTGTCCCACAAGCAGTCAGACTTTTAAACAACAGTGGCTGAACTAAAGTCCCCCACAACCACAACCGCTACCATTTTAAATCTGTCGGCATCCTGTTTATCTTATTTATACATTACACTTTACTACCTCAGTGCTGTGATCCATGTTTCATGTGCGATGTCTGCTGTCTGCATATACAGGGGTTGGACAATGAAACTGAAACACCTGGTTTTAGACCACAATCATTTATTAGTATGGTGTAGGGCCTCCTTTTGCGGCCAATACAGCTCAGTTCGTCTTGGGAATGACATATACAAGTCCTGCACAGTGGTCAGAGGGAGTTTAAGCCATTCTTCTTGCAGGATAGTGGCCAGGTCACTACGTGATGCTGGTGGAGGTTCTCCTTCTTGGTGGTATGCTGACATTACCCTGGATACTGTGGCTCTTGATACATCACAAAGACTTGCTGTCTTGGTCACAGATGCGCCAGCAAGACGTGCACCAACAATCTGTCCTCTTTTGAACTCTGGTATGTCACCCATAATGTTGTGTGCATTGCAATATTTTGAGCAGAACTGTGCTCTTACCTGCTAACTGAACCTTCACACTCTGCTCTTACTGGTGCAATGTGCAATTAATGAAGATTGGCCACCAGGCTGGTCCAATTTAGCCATGAGACCTCCCACACTAAAATGACATGTGTTTCAGTTTCATTGTCCAGCCCCTGTATAACACAGCATGTTAAATTTTTATACGCCTTCTATGCACCTTCCACTTATACCTCTGCCCAGAACTGAGTCTTATTTATTTTATTTATTGTCTTGCATGTTGCACTTTCGGCAGTCTGTCCTGTACTGTACTGTTGTATGTTCTCGATTTGTTCCATGTGGCTCCCTTGTTCTGGAAAAAACGTAATTTCATTTCACTGTGTATTTGTACAGAGCTGTACTGACAATAAAAGCCACTTGACTTGACTTGACTTGCTGTTTCTCTGAAGGGGAGGATTTGGTGGTCTACCAGATCTTGCAGGTGGTTGTTAGGCCCAGTTTCTCTGCAGCTTTTAAACATTTTCACTTGTCCTTACACCAGTCGATATCCAGTCTCCCAAGAAATGAGGTAAACTGAGGGGAACCTCTGACTTTAACCACATTCGTCTCTGATCTCCATCTTGCTCTTACTTAACCCAACACTATGCCAGTCCATATTGTGTAAGCCCGTCTCCTGTCCTGCTTTGCGATTGGCTGTTTTTGTTCTCATTTAATAGTAAATATTTACCTGGCGAAGATGACATGTGGTCGTCCAATTTGTTGGAAGGTCCGCCCCAATATTGATTCCCAGTTTAGTCATTTTGCCCGATCGCTAAATAAAGGGCTCCATAGTCACATTGACCCCTACCACAACAGCTTTTTGCTTAGATAACAGCAGCAAAGGACAGTCTAACTGTAAACAGTAGTGAATACACACATTTGTTTGGGGTCGTGCGCAGTCTTGGATGGGCAGGGGTCAGTAGCTGCGCTATGATTGGCGCATCAAGCTGTTAAATAGTTGCGTATCTCGTTGAACCTCCAGAAGGTTGCGATAAATGTTTAAGGGAGCTAGGTAAATTCAGAAGAGGCTCATTTTGATGACAGATGACAATGAGTGGATGTCCGTTTTTTACAAAACAGCATCTGTACGTGTATATCACATCTATAGAGATGTTGTTATTCTTATTCTATAGGTAATATTATCACCCTCAACTGTAATCAATGTGCATGTTTTATTGTTTCCTTATAATAAGATTAAAAGCCAAATCCAACGAAATAGCTGAGGAGGATGACTCCCAGGAGGGCATCAACAAAGCCAGCAAAGGAGGAATCCAGTACCACGACTACCTGCAGGTAAGCTATCTGCATATATAGTTATGTGTCTGTCTGCCTATCTATCTATCTATCTATCTATCTATCTATCTATCTATCTATCTATCTATCTATCTATCTATCTATCTATCTATCTATCTATCTGTGTATCTATCTATCTATCTATCTATCTATCTATCTATCTATCTATCTATCTATCTATCTGTCTATCTATCTATCTATCTATCTATCTATCTATCTATCTATCTATCTATCTATCTATCTATCTATCTATCTATCTATCTATCTATCTCTCTGTCTATCTCTCTGTCTGTCTGACTGTCTGACTGTCTGCTGACTGTCTGTCTGTCTGTCTGTCTATCTATCTATCTATCTATCTATCTATCTATCTATCTATCTATCTGTCTGTCTGTCTGTCTGTCTGTCTGTCTGTCTGTCTGTCTGTCTGTCTGTCTGTCTATCTGTCTATCTATCTATCTGTTTATCTATCTATCTATCTATCTATCTATCTATCTATCTATCTATCTATCTATCTATCTATCTATCTATCGATCTATCTATCGATCTATCTGTCTATCTCTCTGTCTATCTCTCTGTCTGTCTGTCTGTCTGTCTATCTGTCTATCTATCTATCTATAGCTATGTATATACACAATATATACACTGAGCACTTCACTGAGCAGGATATACTTGTACACTAAGCAGGAAAACCTTCCTGTTTATTCACTCATTGTCTATCTTATCAACTGGTCCACTGACCACTTTTTGGTTCTCCAATTACAGACTGTGGTCCACCTGATTCTTCCTTGGTAGCTCTTTTTGTCCTGTTCTTTAATGGTCAGGACCCCAACAAGACAGGTGTTATTTAAGGGGTAGGTCATTATTCTGGTGGTGGTTTGTTAGCGTTTGTTGTGCTGGTGTGAGTGGATCAAACACAGCGGGCTGCCGGAGTTTTTAAGCACCTCAGTGTCACTGCTGATGTCCCGGAGGTAGCGTCCTGTAGGCAGCATCCTGTGGGCAGCATATTGTGACCACTGATGAAGGCCTAGAGGATGACCAACACAAAATGTGGTGCAGCAGAGGAGCTATTGTCTCTGACTGTATATCTACAAAGTGGACCAGCACAGTAGGAGTGTCTAGTAGAGTGGACAGTGAGTGGACACAGCGTTCAAACACTCCAGCAGCACTGCTGTGTCTGATCCACTCACACCAGCACCATACACACTAACACACCACCACCACCACGTCAGTCAGTGTCACTGCAGTGCTGAGAATTAATCGCCACTCACATAATGCATGCTCTGTGGTGGCCCTGTGGGGGTCCTGACCATTAAAGAACAAGGCAACAAATATGCAGAGAAGCTGCAGACGGACTGCAGTCTGTACTATATGGTCAGTGGAGCTGATACAATGGACAATGAGCAGCAAGAAGAAAAGATGTACGGAATGTATTTATGCTAATTTTCGACACTTATGTAAACCATATCTGTAATACATTTTCATTTCTCCTCGTAGCTGGATAAGATAGTCAATGCACAGGTTCTGCTGAGTGAACTGAAAGGGAAAAAAATCCATGATGAGCACCTATTCATTGTTACCCACCAAGGTCAGTTATATATAATTATTCTCCTCACACATTTCCACACACCATGTCTTATATGTACAAGCCTTACGCAGCTTCACAGCTCGTTGAAGACATTGTCATATTTTTCGGTCACTGGTAATTACAGCCTAACCCTAGTTCTTCTTTCCAGCCTACGAGTTATGGTTTAAGCAGATTCTGTGGGAGCTTGACTCAGTGCGGAAACTTTTCATCCGCAATCATGTGAGTCAGCACTCAGCAATTTATACAGCACACTACGTCTACCAGAAACAGTTACAACCAGACCGTGATCAGTGCTGAAGTGGTGAAGAAATTTTTGGTTCCAGGTTCGGGACGAGAGGAACATGCTGAAGGTGGTGAGCCGCATCCACAGAATCACCATGATCTTCAGACTGCTGGTGGAACAGTTCAGTGTACTGGAGACCATGACCGCTCTAGACTTCTTCGACTTCAGGTAACCAAGCATAAGGGTAATGCAGGTCCAACCATACTGTGGTACTTGTAGCCATGTTGCGAAATACCAGAGGTCCAGGATTGCCTGATTAACCCTTTGGGTCCCCTGAAAGTCTCAGAATGTAATTCCTGGTAGGGTCCCTGAACATAAACATATTGTGATGTTAGTAATTCAATTTAAGGGAAGGTCATAGTTTAGCTGCTGCACCCACCCATGCAGCTAGCATCTGTCTTCGGTTATCTTAACTAACTAGGGCTGTAGCACTGGTCTGTCTCAGGGTGGTCCTACAGCAGATTGGTTCTCACAATTTATCCTCCCAGTTGGTCCTTCATAGCCTAGGAACCATAACCATGCTCAGGACACTTTGCAATGTGCCAGAGTGTAATTGTAAATGTGCAAAAGTGAGTTAGCAGTTGGCTAATGCTGGAGTAGCCAGCCAACATGAGACCACCCGAATACACTCAGGACACTCAGAAGTACTGTTAGCTCGATACCATCATTAATGCTCTGGTGGTCTTGGATAGTAAATAAAATGGCTGTATTTGTGTTGTAGGCATGGCACCCCTGGCATGGCACCCCTGCTTCCCAACCCCACCACTGTAAAAAGTCTGTAGGACTCTCTATAATCAATTACTTAACATAAAATCTCAGCCATTAAATCAAACCTACATTTTGAAAACACTGTGGAGCGACAGTACAATGTCCCATTCTATTAGCATCGCTTCTCTATGATCTCAGTATTACGCAACCTGTGAGTGTGATTATAAACCTGTGTACACCTTAAAGTAGTAAAGGTGACTAATCAAAAGGCAAGTCTACAAACTTTTGGCCACTATGACCCATCATGAGACCACCCGAATACCAGGGGCTATAGCACACACCTCTAATAACTCGATAACCGCTCCTTTTATTAGAAACATGCTAACAGTGTAAAACCACAATGTGCTTGTGCTACACAGGGAGTACTTGTCCACAACCTCAGGCTTCCAGAGTCTTCAGTTTCGCCTTCTTGAGAACAAAATCGGAGTTGCGGAAAATCTGAGAGTTACTTACAGCCGTCGTCACTACAAAGACAGCTTCCATGACCAGGAGAGTGAAACTTTGCTTAGATCACAACAGGAGCCTTCTCTGCTGCAGCTTGTGGAGGTAAAACGTCACTGCACACATGAATAACCTGTAGCATAGAAACGTCATGGGCTGGTTGGAGATTCATTATGAGATATTCATCCTGTTGGTCAGAGGAAGAGCTGTATCCATGTTTTAATACTTCTATAATCTTCTAGCAATGGCTGGAGAGAACACCAGGCCTTGAGAAAGATGGGTTTAACTTCTGGGGTAAACTGCAATCAAACATTGAGGAGGGGTTCAAGTTGGAGACACAGAAGATTGAGGTTAGTCCAACTTTCCGAACCCCTTCATCTTAGTTCTTGCCATAAGTCTTCTGCACAAGGTCAATGTGTTTTCTCTGCTTGTAGAAAATGGCGGATGGTGAGACAAAGCAAGACATGCTGGAGGACCTCAAAAAGCAGACGGAACTGTTCACCTCCCTGTTTGACTCCAAGCGCCATGATCATCTTCTCAGCAAAGGTGAGAGCTGACAGTTTGCTCTTCACAGGTCGCCCATATGAAATAGTTTTAACAGACCTGTCTTCATGCTGCTACTGGACAGGTTCAGACAGTCCTAGAAAGTTCTAGAAAATTCCAGACAGTTCTATAAACTTCTCGAGAGGTCCCTCAGTTCTAGAAGCTGCTTGACGCCTGTTCAGCACTAGAAGTGCAAATGTTCTGCATTATATAGAGGACTTTTCAAGGACATCAGTGTCCTGACCACCAAAGCAAAGTTTATGGGGACCAGTTGTCTTCCTCTGTACATTTTAGATCTTAGAATTTAGAAAACACACTTGGCACATTTTATTTTATTTTTTTCCTCAATATGTTGCTATAAAAGGCAGAACATGTTTTAGATTATCATTAGGGATGAGTAAATATAGTGTAATAATAGTAATATAGTATAATATATAGTAAATTTATATAATATATGATTACACTATTTTTTACAGGATTTTAGTTCCTAGCTTCTATCTGTTATGTTCTGATTGTTTATGTGTAAAAACGTAAAACAAAATCAGCTCATCAAAATGATTTTTCTTTTTTTGTGACCAGGACAATGAACACGGTCCTCAGTAATGTGTGAGATATTAGAATATTGACAATTTGGAACAGATTTAAAACTTCGCTGACTCACCACAACTCAACAGAATAAAACTTATACCATAAGCCATTTAACCTTTAACGTTAAGCCATCTAAACGAGCAGCTATTAACCCCCTTCACGAGTTTTCCTGCGGTGCTCGCAAGTGAAATGTGGCAGCCACAGTTTAGCCTGATCCCCAACGGGCATGCCGAAGTATGCTTGGTAGGCTTCGCACATCTTACAAGGCGCTTTCACCGAGTACTCTTTCACTCTTGGCTAAAGGCATAGCAGGATGCATCTGCTGGATGCAGTGAGCTATTGATGCTCTCTAAATGGAATGTAGCTCTGTGTGCACGATCTGCACACCTGTATTTACACTGCTGTGTATCCTACTGGAGAGTCCCAGACGCAGCACTATTGATACGAACACTGAGATCTGATTAACCTATGATTTCAGGACCTTCAGTTTGTATACATCATTATTTCAATCCTTTCCCAACAGGTGACCGTCGGCTCTCCTACAGGGCCCTTCAGGGAGCTCTGATGATCTACTTTTACAGGTGGGGAGTCAGGTTCCATAAATAACCTCTTTTTACTTCAGATGTTGTCCAGTACACTCTACACTGCAGATGTCCTTTTGTTCTCTTCCAGAGAGGAACCTCGTTTTCAAGTGCCTTTCCAGCTTCTGACATATCTGATGGAGGTTGATGTACTGATGACCAAATGGAGATGTATGTCACACCTATTCACCAATGCTTTTCATGTATGGCTCTCATTAGCTCATTATCAGACGATCACTTGAAGGTAACCTACACCAACTCTCCTTACCAGATAACCACGTGTGCATGACACACAGAATGATCGGAAGTAAAGCAGGCACAGGTGGCTCATCGGGTTACCTTTACCTGCGCTCTACTGTCAGGTCAGTGTTATCTTACCTCAGCCCTGCAATCTGAATTCAAACCCTGCACTCCATGATTTGACATGAAGCCTAAGACATTTCCTTTACCTTGATTTTGCTAATGGAGGTACCTCTGTAAAAGTGCACTGGCCCTTAGTTGGTCTACAGATTGTTGGAACTGCCTAGGTAGAATTAATACTGACGCTTCTTTTCTCATGCAGTGACCGCTACAAGGTGTTTGTGGATTTGTTCAACCTGGCTACTTACCTGGTCCCACGGGCCTGGATTCCCAAACTGAATCCCAGCATCCATAAGTTCCCTTACACGGCAGAGTGCATTGACAGCTCGTACAGCTCCTGTGGCTCGTGCAGCAGCGAGGAAGACTAAATTTGCACGGATGACGACCCCTGCAAGCATTTTCATCCAGTGGTTCTATAGCATGCGGTCACTCTAGAGCTCATATGAGCCTACAGAAACTTAACAGCAGTCAGACAATTTTATAGATAGTTAATCAGAACTTGTATGTGTAATAGAAACTAATCAAGTAGTGAGTGTACATAGTATTTATTAGCTCCCATACGTCAGCTATATCAACTCTATCTGCATATTAACATACTAGCAGATAAGTATATTGTATATACGATATGCATTCATGTTAACTGTAGCCTAGTATATGAAAATACACTGTAGCGTGTACAATGTATGTATGTATGTATTGGAGTGTATATGTTAGTGCCAATGGCTGATTTTGTTCTGCACGTGTTTAGACACTCTGTAATAAACTGTGAATAAACTTTTCTACTCACACAGTCCCTAATGTTGTGTCTATCAGGAAACCGCAGCATCGCCCACATACCAGCTCATCTTAAATATTTGCGTATGTGTCAATGGTAGAGATTAGCTGACCTTCACCCACAGCCTCTCAATGATCAGCTGCCCATGCTGCTTGTTTGGAGGTCTGGACGGTCTGGTCAAACACCAGCATTACAATAAAAGGGGGCCTGCTGTTGATGGGATAAGCAGATCCCTGTCACCATTCAGGAAGCACTAACAAATCGAGGCCTAGAGGCTGTTTATGTTTATAATGCTCTACTAGCGGGCTCAGATCTAGGTCAGCTGTGTTGTCTAAAATGCACCTTTGCACAAGGTACTTTCCTTCTACAGTTCAGTGAATTGTGCTTGAAATCCCAGAAAGGTGCTTTTCGTTCTAGTTAACAAAAGCTATTACTGAAACTAGCAGTTGCAAATAAATTCAAATAAATTCAAATTTCACCTTTAGTGAAGCAAAATAAATTAGGGTTAAAATCACAGCGCACATATCTCCAGTGCTGTTTGTATAAGCTGACTGTTTGCACTGGAGTGCAGTGACCTCTGACAGTCACCCCTGTGCAGGTTCACTCAAGTCGCTGTGAGTTTGGTTAACCCTCTGGATGCAGCTATTTATTTGATGACGAGTGTCTTATATAACATATTAGATCCGCTTATTTGCCAAGATGTCCTATTTTTTTGTAGAGTTAGGGTTAGGGTTAGGGTTAGTTTGTAGGCACCAGCCCATTTGACGTTTGTTCCAAATAATCAAAGGAAGTGTTAGATAGCCTCTGTTCTATGCTGTGAAGATTTGCTTGCATCCAGCAGCAAAATCATTAGTGGCACTCTTCTGCATCCCAGAGGCATTAGTTCCACCACTCCAGTACCCAATGCTGGGAACTTTATCCCTCTATAGCTTGATCCCGGGCATGGTGACAATTAGAGGGAAATTCCACAGATTTTTCCAAATGACTGCATGATTAGATGGTTAAGATGTAAACTGAGTCATTCAGAGTGGTTTGGTGTAAAATGCTTTGTTCTAGTGGTGATGGGAGCCAGATATCAAAGGAGCTTACTGCTTCTAAAAGCTCCCTCACAGAGCGATATTACACACATGGGGTTATAAATACACCGCCTGATGTTTCATGATAGTTTTGAAAAAGTTTTTGGCCAACATAGTCATTTGAATGGATTAATGAAGGAGAGGTACTCCTCATACTAATACTCTGGTGGTCTTGGATAGTCAATAAAATGGCTATATTTGTGTTGTAGACATGGCAACCCCTGCTTCCCACCACCACCACTGTATAGAGTCTATAAAAGGACTCTGTAGGATTCTCTATAATCAACTATTTCACATCAAATCTCAGCCATTAAAGCAAACCTACATTTTGAAAACACTGTGGAGCGACTTGTACAGTGTCCTATTCTATTAGCATCGCTTCTCTATGATCTCAGTATTACACAACCTGTGAGTGCGCAATTGTACACCTGTGCACACCGTGGAGCAGTGAAAGTCACTAATCAAAAGGGGCGTCTACAAACTTTTGGCCACTTTGACCCATTTCCTCCCCCCCCATACAATTTCACAGTTCGCCACTAGAGGGCAGCGAGTGTGCACTGGTACAGTTGATCCATTTGCCTGTGGATGTGAGTCAGGAAAGCTATTGAGCATTGACCACTGCTGGACTGAAATGAGATGGGGGTGGAGGGACATATTTGATCAGGGCTGTGCCCCTATCTGGAGGAAGTCTGTCTCCTCCGGGTCATTCGCTTGGTCCCTTTAGACTTCATTCGAAAGCTAATTGGTACCCTCCCATTGCTATTTCCTGTCGTTTATCTCCAATCAGCCGAAGTCAACACAACACAGTGGCCACCGACGCTGGAGAGGAGAGAACTGGGGCCAGCCAAAACTTCAGGCCCGAGGGTAGACGTCCTGGGCCAAAACAACTAAATTAGCTCTCTATATCTGTGGTCCTCGCCACTGGTGTCTTCCTGTGTTATGTTCCTGTAAAAAGTCCATTAATTAAAAACAGCATCCTCTGTATCGCTCCTTTTCTCGTGTAGCTGTTGGCCATGGTGTGACACTTCTCTGGAAAGCAGCGCTTCCAAAGTTCATGTTTTTAAGCGGCAGCTGATTATACCCCAATAACTAAATTCAATTACTCCCTGTTTTCTTCGGAACTCCTGGTCCACTTTGAACCCGCAACAGCTCCAAATATCTGTCGAAGGTTGTGTGAAAAACATGTTGCTTCTGCCAGAGCTCTACAGCAGGGCTTCTAAGGCCCAGTGCTTGTAACCATGCTCCCAGAGCAGGATCAGGAGGAGCTTGGGAAACCGAGTAAAGTTTCGGCCCCTTTTTCTCCCCATCTGGTTGGCAGACTGCAGTTTGAGATTAATGGTTCTGTCACTATGCTCACAGGCTTATGAACGCTGGATAGGTCTGTCTCTAATTAGCAGTAACCCTTTAAGAGTATGGTCCTGATTACTGCCCTGAATGTGTCCTCCAAGAGGTCCTTACATAGCGACTGGCATCTCTCTGCTGTTGTATTTGTTTTGTTGCTCTCCTACTCTGCTTTTCATTGTAGTCTCATGGCCCCCACCCCTCCCCAGCACACACACACATACACACTTACTCTGCTTCATTTCTCCCTCTCTCTCTCTCACTCACAAAACATGCTACACACTTCTATTTTTTTTTGCTGCTTCCCAAAACTGCAAGCTCAGGTGCTCATTAAGAAACCATGGCACCATTTTCCATTACCTTCTGGTAATCGCACCTCGGTTTAACAAGCAGCAAGGCCCTGGGAACCGAAAAACACTGCCTCTCGAGCGGGAAAAGCAGAACCATTTTAATGTTGCAACCAAGTCAAAACCCTTGACCCGAAAGTGGATGCAGGCTTTCAGCTTCGGCTGTAATTTAACACTGGTAGTGAGTTCTGCTCCTCCTGGCAAAGAGCTCAGCATTCACTTCCAATTCCACTGAATAGGAGCGGAGATTAAGAAGAGGACACTGGCTCCTGCCTGGTAGAGTCATTACAGCAGAGAGAGTCAGCGGTTACGTCTCTCGCCCTTCTGTATGTGCCATGGACATAGGCCACTTGTCATTAGAGGGGTGGTGGGCACCATTGAAAGCCTTTGTAGTCGTCAGTAGCTGTAACTGAATGGCCAAGGCAGCAGAAGTCTGCAAATATGAACATGAACATGATCAGGCAATCTGACTCTCAACATGATCTGACCTAACAAGACCCGAACAAACCCTGTATGTCCACAAAATAGATGTGAATTGATTTGAGTACTTCTGGAAGGTGGCATGGTGGTGCTGTGGGTAGTGATGTTGCTTTACAGTAAGAATTCCCAGGGTTTAATTCCCAGGGTTTAATTCCCAGCTCAGGCATCCAGGGGCCCTTTCTGTTTGGAGTTTGCATGTTCTCACCATGTCTGCTTGGGCCCACAATCCAAAGTCATGCAGTCAACTGGAGATGCTAAATTGTCCCCCAGGTGTGTGATGGCCCTATGATGGTGACACGTCCAGTATGTTTCTGGCCTTCTGACCGATGAATCCTGGGATAGGCTTTAGCAAGAGAGAGACCCAAATCCTAAATTGCATTTAGGGATGAGCGTGAGAGGGCATGTGTGACTGCCCTGTGATGGACTGGTGATCTGCACACAATGTGTTTCCTTGGGCTGCTGCTATATGTGACTTTCCCTCTGGGATTAATAAAGTGATCTATCTATCTATCTATCTATCTATCTATCTATCTATCTATCTATCTATCTATCTATCTATCTATCTTCTGCCCAATGAATGCTGGGTTAGGCTCCTGAGACCCCTAGAGATAAGTGGCGTGGATGAATAAACAAAGTACATACTTATACATTACAGACCAATTCTATTGATTTGTTCATCATGAAAATTTGTCAGCGTGTGATTTCAAACAACATTAATAATGAATAAAATAGGAAAATGCCAAAAACTGGAGATATGAGTTCTGACCGCAGCTCTTTGTGTTGTGTTTTCATGGTCCTTGTTCCAATTTGTTCATCCAAGACATGCAACTCTCAGGCATGAAAGGAAAGCCAATACCAGCTTTTAATAAATTCCAAAAGTACAGAGCTTTTCAGATTATCCATGCAGCTTTTCCAGCAGTGGGAATGGTCATTGCTCTGTACATCTTATTATTATTAGTTTTCAAGAGAGAGAACTTGAAAAAAGATGAGAAAAGATCACACTCGTCCCTTTTTTGTGGATTAAAATGTTCTTCAGCTCAATCTACACAACATACTCCAACATTGAGGTTCCCAGAGTGTTGTAAACACACGGCTGCTGTTATGGTTATCCACCATATGTAGTGCATCTGTGCATAAACAACTCCATCTACATATGTTTGAGGCTGGGCAATGGCATGTAAATCTAATTATATCCATGCAAACAGATTCATGCTAGTCTTCTGAAACACAATCATGTCTTATAAGACAGATCCATGTCATTCTTGTAATTCGTGGTCACGATCATGTGTTTCGGTCTGAATTTCAGACAGTGTGAACGTTTGGTCTCGTCAATCATTCATTTAGTATTCCAGAATCTCTAATGAATTGCTTTGCGAGCTGGATATGCAGTAGATCTGCAGTTCTCAGGAACCTCTTTTCCTTTTTCATGGGAAACTCATTGGCTTTGCCACTTGGAACCTTCGTAGTGATTCCAGCTCAGCATATTCATTGGCCCCGATGTGGGACGTTTCCATGTGCCCAGTATTCCTCCCTGGGTCATGAATTATTCAGGTAGTATTCGGGACACAACAGTAACTACTTGTATACTACTCTTCGATATAGAAGGTCTAACTTTAGCCGTCCTGCTCTGTCTGTATCTCTCTTTGTCCTGAACAATGCTGTCTGTTGTCTATCATCTTGGAATTCCATACATGGGAAAAACAAGCTTGGTATGTCCATGTGTGAACTGGAACACAGGAACTTGACTTACAACTCTGAGGACAGCTTTACACTCGGTAGCCAAACCTCTCCCATTTCCACTGAATTTAAACAGAATAGGAAACAACATAATGTGGTCCAGTAACAGCAGCTGTGAAGTTTGGTCAAAAGTTGAGCCATGAGAAATACAGACAGACGAATAAGCAAATAAACAGAGTTTTCCACTGTTCTATTCTATTCCTAAGTTCTTTTTTTCCTTAGAGATTGTAGATACTGGCTCTCTGGAAAAGTTTCAATTGCCTTGTTTTCCATTGCGTCCTGTGATTTTGCAAGATAGCAACTCTTACCAATTTCCACAGAATTTTGGCAAAAAATTGGAATAATGCAATCAGGAGTTGCGGCAGCTGCAAAGCATGATCCGTAGTTACGCCACAACCAGAATCCTTTGTAAATCATGGAGACTTCTGCAAGAATGACTCAGATCTTAATCTAAGCCATGATAATACATTAACACAGTCATATTTAACCAATAATTATCTCCCCACACTTCCAAACCACAGGATAATCTGTTAATAACCCATCTGATAGATCAATCGGAATAAAATGCATCCATGCTGTCACGCCTGTGGGTCTGCCTGCCTCCGCTCCTCCGTTTCGTTGGCAATCCTGAATGTTACTGACCTGTTGTTCATCTCTTGTAGTGATCGACCTCTTTTCCCCTCGGCTTACTCTGCTGGCTCGTCCCTTATCGGCTTTTGGTTTTCACCTTCTGATCTCTGCCTTTTCAACCCCTCACCCTTTCCCTCGGCGCACAATCTAGTTTAACCCCTGTGTGTTGTTGTGCCTTGTTGTCTCGCCAATCCCGGCTTGGGTACAATAAAACTCTATTGTTACTGTGGCTCAGCGCCGTCGAGGAGTCTGATAGAGGCCTTTCCCAATTCAGCTTAAGAAGGTTCTGCACATAGCGGATGGTTCATAGCGGATGTTTATAATGTACAGTATGTCAGAAACTGGACCGCAGAGGAGACAAAGTTCTGTCTCCTCCCACAGACATAGGCCCGCCGTGGTCAGAGGGTCAGGTGAATGGTAGTCCCCAGTAAAAGCCTTTGTATGTGTCTAAAACTGTGATTGAATTACCTAGGCAGCAATAATTACACTGATTTATATACTTTCAGGTGTCATCATCTGCGGCCCACTGCCATACAGCTTCAATCTGAATAAAGGAGGTGGGTAATCCTGTAAATAATCCACAAAGTGGAAGAATAATAGCCATGTAAACACCTGTATCTGATTAGCCTGTCAATCAGAAAGTTTCTGCACATGTGCATTTGCTTCATAGCGGAAGTTTGTAATGTTCAACCTGCCAGAAACTGGACTCCAGAGGACACAAAGTTTATGCATGAAACTTTAGACTTTAGAATAGTTAGCATATGAAGGACAATGGCTTTACATGAAAGACAGGAATTTTCACAAATGGTAAAAGCTCTGACATTATGTGAAATAGAATGTTTCAGAACACACATGTCTTTCTCTTGTCCCTTAATAAGCACATGTGAAGTATGTTTTCCTCAGTCTGCCATCATTTTAAAGCAATCAAAAACACAAGCTGGCTAACTGAAAACTCGGGTAACTCGTACTGGTGCCCATCTCACTCTAATTGAACTCATGTGATGTTCCTTCTCAGGGTAAGATCTACAACAAGTGGTGCTTCTGCATGCACAGGATCTTGGGTCATATTACTTTAGTATGCACATAACAGAGATTACCATCGGATTGTTGAGTAGAGTGTATGTATAAACACGCCAGTCTTAATATGTAATTCAATCTGATTGGCGAAAGCCTTTGCATGTAAACACAGCCACTGATGGACAAAGGGTCTCTGTTAAACCATGTATATGTCTACAAGGTCGGGCCTGATTGACCTGCTTTAGATCATGTTAGAGCGATACATTGGGAAAGAGGTCAAGACTTTGATGTGGCTGTTCTACAATAGAGAAGCTCGTCTGTTTGATCTGTTCTGTTGTCTTATGCTGTGTCTCCATCCACCGTCATGTTTCTTGCCCTGTAGGGGTCAAATCACAGATGCGTTATATCACATAACCCTGTAGAACTCCATGACAAATTTATTGGTTCTTTGATGATTACTAGGTCTTGAGGCAGCAAAGCAGTCCCACACCATTTTACTCCCACCACCATGCTTCACATTCTGCATGAAGTTTTTGGTGCTGTAATACAGCATCGTGTTTTATTTTAAACAATTACAGTTATGACGTTTACCAGGTCCTCATATGCAGAGAGACTCTCATCATCAAAAAATTGGTTTCGGATTCAGAAATAGCTGCACCCAGAAGGAATCAAATGACAGGAATGAAACTTGGTGGGTTGGTTTGACACCATGAGACATATAACAAGTCCCACTTTTGTCTTGGTGGAAACGAACAAACCAATCTGTGTGTCGAGGCAAAGTGGTCAGCACCGTGATTACCAGTTTGCTTGTTTGTGTCACTCCACCTCCATCCCAGAAATCAAAGACACTAGGAAATTAAAAACACACCACTACTAAGGCCAAGGAATAAGGATACCAAACAACCAACAGGAACAAAACACCAAGCAAGCCCAAAGGCAACAACTGGGAGACTAAATGAACTAGGACTGATAGGAAACACCTGGGAAATGGCAGAGACATAAACTAAGAACAGGTGAGGGGCATGACCAAAGGGCGGAGACAGGAGGAGCTATAAAGCAAAACAAACAGAAGCACATGACATAGGACAACAAAAAGCACATGAGGGTAACGAGAGTAACAGAGACAGAAACACAGAAAACCAGAGACAAACAGGGCCAAGACAAGACAGGACGTGATGATCCCTACCGCAACATCTGCAGGAACTGTGTGAGAATAGTCAAGCTGCATGGGATGGATTATCACAGGACACCATTGGGAACCTTCACAACTCCATGTCGAGATATGTGGCATGTTGCATTAGCAAACATGGCGGCCCAAAGCCATACTGAGAGACTTCTGTATGTGTAGCTCAATAAATATTGATCATATCAGTCTAAACTTATCATTGTGTATTCCTCCTGGTAACTTTTATCTTCCTTCCCAATAACACTGCAGTCCCACACTTCCTTCTGGTATAATGTCTCCACTACCCCTGAGCTGTCATTCTGCCGGACACAAAGCTAGCGCTGATACACAGAAAGAAATGCACAAATATTATAATAGTGAAATAGTGAACACAGCATAAGTGAAATACATAGTATTTTAAAAAGTGCTAGATGTTCAGGTAAATGCTTCCCAAAGAAAAGGGTCTTCAGACAGCAGTTGAAGTCGGTGTAGAACACACGCTATGTGAATATTTACCTAACACTGCTGCTCTTGGCTTAACTTTACACAGAATGTTGTTCCAGAAGTGCTGTGGAATGTCCAGGTGATCTTCAGCAAACTTGATGGCTGACAGCATTCCTAACTGTTCACTAAATATTTATGCTGAGAGTGGATGATAAACCAATCTTAGCATCTTCATTTTACTACTGTGATAATAGACATCCCTATGTGCTGACTCTTGTCGGTTCTTTATGAATTCTAAGGCAGACGTTCTCAACATTTTCCACCCCAAGGACCACGTGATAAAAACTATAAAGCATAGCGGCCCACCAGAAAACAAAAACCTAATTTTATAAATAGTTTCTCCAAAAAATCTGGTTAAATAACAATTACAATATGTCCAAACCCATACCCAAGGGAGCTGTAATACATTCCTACAATACAGTACCTCTCCAATACAAACCTCTCCATCAGTGGCTAACCAGCGGCTATGTTGTCTCAAACTGAAGATGTTTAATTAGCCTGCTGCTACCGAGGCGTTTTTATTTGTACACGTGTGCATTAATAGATAGATAGATAGATAGATAGATACTTTATTGATCCCAGAGGGAAATTCAAAACATAATATACATATAATAATATACTAAATGTAGCACTACTGCGGTTATACATGACGCCCCCAGCCTAGTACAAGTTACTGCCTCCACCTGAGGACAGACCCACGAACCACTAGAGGGTGCTTCATGGCCCACCGGCGGTCCACGGGCAACAAGTTGAGAAACTTTGCTCTAAGGCATGCCCTGAATCTGTAGCCCACTCGTTCCAATGAAGAGGAACAGCAGTGCTGAAATTCACAGAAATTGTCAGCTGGAAATCCAGGTCAAACCTGCAGCTGGGCTGACTGGAAAGCCTGGCTGCAGTTCTGTTTTTTCCAAGAGGTCATTCCATTATGGTTTATAATCCATTTGTTTAAATTTTTAAACCATGAAAATATGATAATCATGGGCATCCCAGCTTTGAATTATTGGCATCCCACTCTTTCTTATTGTCAAGATAACGTGGCTTAATATTCTCTCATCCTGGTAAAGAAAGTAGAAAATACCTGGGATCTGAGACTGTTATACCAGGTCCTTCGGATTTCACCCTCCCCAGAACGGGCTCTCCTCTTCGGCCTCTTTCAGGTTGTTTTTTAGGTAAGTGTCTGCTTCAAAAGGTCTTGGAGCAGTGAAGCATTGTGTGCATTTTGGGAGATATGTTGGAATACTATTGTCCTTAACCTTGGCATTCCTGGAATCTGATGAAGTCTATAATTTTTTTACATCACATGGCATTACAGCTCCACCACCATACGTCACCATTTAATTCTTTCTCCTCTGTATTATTTCTTATTTCTGTTTTTGTAGATCATTTTTTAAGTGTGTGTTCCTGTCAAGCCATTATATGTTTTTGTTTGCTAAATTCCAGGTACTTCCTTTTGTGGTTTGACAACAGCACAAGCCTTCTTCTCAAGGGCCTTTCCAATGATATGATTGTATGGAGACAGTATGAAAGACTCACAGGATGCATTCAACTCCTGCAAACATCCAGTTTTGCTCCTTCTGCCCATCTACCTATCGTCCTTAATGTGCATGAGTGTCAAAATACACTCATGACCTCCTCTGTGCAGGCTCATTGTAGCTACAGGTTGTTTCATTACAAGGTTTATGCTATGTAGAATAACCTAGTACCTACGATTACTGGAATGGGGTTTTCCCCAAGTTTTTTTTCCATAAGCCTCAATGGAATAGCATTCCTTCTGGAGCAACCTCAGCTGAGCTGAACTGAACTTCGTAGCATAGTGCTCAAATAATGCACTCAAATCATGAATTTTAAGCTTGCTCTGGCCAACCAATAATAATCAATACATGGGAAAACATGGTGATTGAAACATTCCTGTGATTCCATTTGGCATGGCTTGGAAGTTTCTGTTCAGCCACTCCTGTATTAAAGCAGTTGCACCAGATTTGGTTGATGCCTTCCCTGAGGAATCCTGCACAATTCCGAAAGGAATTTCCTATAGACTGGGATTTTAGCCACCGCTGGTAGACCCATATGATCGTACGCTTCCATACACCTGCAGATTCAGCTACTTCCTTCACACTATGGTCTTTGGCCACGCCCACATGCAGTCGCTACTTTCAGCCAATCATTAACATCTGCCCTCCATTGCACTGTAGCACCTCTTCTCAATCTATGAATCCCGCTACACACACCCCAGGTATTTATAGTCCCATCGTCCCCATGCAGCGCCATCTGCAGGAGCCTAAAGTTACCACCACCCCAAGCATGCAAGGTGGCTAATGTTTTGTCTGGGGAGCTTATGATGATGTACTCACTGTTAGACAGATAAGACATGTTGATTGGTGTGATTTGCGTCATGTGTACAGCTGTTGTGCTGTGTCATTCTTTGCTGTTCTGTTCTGCTGCGAAGCAGATGGTCTTGCTCTGGACGATCAAGTCTACGTGTTCCTCTGAGAGAAGCTGTGATGGAGCTGTGTTGCATTCTCTGAAAAATGTGCAGATGATTCAATTTAGCTTTTGTAGGACTGTTACAAAATGCCTCCTGTTCAAGCGCCAGTGTCATACTTCATTCTGAAAAACACAGTGATGCACGAAAACGCTATAGCCAGTGTGCAAAGAAAGCCTTACCTGGTTACTCCGTTGGTTTAATACGCAGTCTACATCCCATCCCACTGGACCATCTGTCATAATTTACAATTACCTTCAGGGCTTCTAACCCCCACGTGAACTCCTAAGCTGTTTTACTGAGTTGTAAACCTACCTAATGTGCTGTATATGTCTGACATGATCAGCCGTCCCCTTGATCTTTTACATCCCTTTAATTATGATCACTGGCATATGTCACAGGTCTTACCTCGGGATGGTCTGAGAGCCTTTGTTGAATCTCACATGTAAGCTTTTATTACTAGTATTGGATTTCATATTCCGGATGTTTCCTCTTCTAAGTCTAAATTCTTTTCCGTGTTTCTTCCTCTTAGGGAGTGTTTCGTGGGCATCACTGTTGCCCATTTAGGGGCTTATCTTGGATTTCTGTCATGTTTTGTGACTGCAAACTTTTGTAAATGGCATTATCAGTTTACTCAATGGCCGTTATCAAAAAACTAAAGTCCTTTGATGCATGAGCCAAGACAGCCATACACAGAAGCGATCCCTCAAGGCCTTCCAGGCCTTCAGAGAAGGATTTCCATACAATAAGGAAACACATGTCAGTCCTTCATGATTTAGTAAATACGCTCATCATTAAAAGAATAGCTGCACCCTGAAGGAAGTGTGGGATTGCAGGACTGTTGGGAAGGAAGATAAAGATAACCAGGAACAATACATGATGATACATTTAGACTGATATGATCAATATCTATAGAGCTACACATACAGAAGTAGTCTCTCAGTATGGCATTAGTCTGCCATGTCTGCTAACGCAACATACCAGACATCTTGGCATGTTGTTGTAGAGGTTCCTAATGGTGTCCTGTGATAATCCAACTCATGCATCATGAATATTCTCACACAGTTCCTGCAGATTGTGTGGTAGGGGTGGAGGTGGAGTGCTGTTGACCAGGCCTTCCGGACGTGTGACACATGATAACAAACCGTTGATCTTGGCGCTGACCACTTTGCCTCCACACAAAGGAAAATACGACTGTGTAAAACTCCACCAGAAGCTAGCAAGCGCCAAGTAAGTCCCGCAAAGGTCTTTTTAAAATACAAAGTAATCCAGGGATTAAAAACAGGAGCTGGACTAACTGATGTGTCCAGACAGTCTACTAGAATGTAGCTACTCTGTCATTTACATACATGCCATTTTTAAACTGCGTCCCCATCCATTTATGACATATGGTTTGTATATAACAGTCATCTGTCTCTCCAGAATTGAAGCTCGATCAGGGGAGTGTTTGGAGTCTGGCCCTGTGACTCTAGCCGTAGGTCTTTTCACTGTAGCCACAGGTCTCTGTTTACTATCATAATATTTAATACGAATATGAAATTTGGACTCCATTACTGCCTAAAACACTTGGATTGTACAGTTGGGGGCTTATCTCTGCCACATCACCCTTCCTCCCCCTTTTTATAAAACAATGAGTATTCCAATAATGCATTACCGCCAAGCTGGAAAAGTCCCCGCTTTTAATTTCAGAAATCTGATCATCTTATTTCAGGAGCTGAACTAAAGACCTAACCCTTCAGATTAACCACCAGTTTAATAAGGAAGTAACCATGGAATTAACCAGTTCTGATGTCCAAAGAGTGGGAGCAAATTTGTTTGTAAAACATCTCCCAGCCTTCTAGAATTCCTAAATACATTGCTGACTATGGAAAGCAGACAAAGCTTGGCTTCTAATAGAAGTGGCAGCCAGACCTTATTTAAATTTAATTATCTCACTGAAACACTAGATTTCTCTCTCACGGTTAGTGAATTTGTCCCAAGAAACACAGAGTCAACTTTTTATGAGATCAAACATCCAGCAAAACAGGATAAATATAAGACACACTCGTGGTTGAAGGAATAGGTACAAAAATAATTACACCCAGAAGGAATCAATTAACAGGAATAAACCTTGGTGGGTAGGTTTGATATTGTGGGTCATGCAAATAATTACAAATTTAAATTCAATTAAAATCAGTTCAACCTTGTTGTCATTATACTGATACAGGGTTGTACAGTATAACACAGTCAGGCCACTTCTACACTGCAGTAGACAAAAGACACATTACATGGACTCAGTTTTCTTTTCCTTTATATAAACTGATTTTCTGTGAAGCTGCTTTGAGACTGTTAGCTGTAAAAAGCGCTATAGAAATAAATATTAATTGATTGATTGATTGATTGTTGACATTACAACATATCAGTAAGCCTTGCAAAATGTGCAAGTGCAGTAACTGTATGCCAGCATGTTAGAGTACTAGAACTGAGGAGCAAACAGCAGTTAGCATATCGTCGCTGTCCAGTGAAAAACATGTATCTCCATTTTTGTTGATTTTTACTTTTATGCCTCATTTGATCACATGAGTTGCTGTTTACACTGTGTGGGAATTTCATGAAGAATGGACCAACAGAAATGGCAGAAAACAGCTGCACGTTTTGTTACTTGTTGTGTGTTTAGCTTGTGGGTGAGTCTGGAGGGGATGATTGTGTCAACGGCAGAGATGAAGTCCATGAACAGCATTCTTACCTATGAGTGTGACATAAGCAGATACAGGCCTTTTCACTGTACCTGACAGACCCAACAGCTACGATTGCGTACATTCAGTGAGCACGGATGCCCTCCATGAGTTACATCAACTGGCATGACTGCAATGATGTCATACCAAGCTCTCATGGAGTGACTCAGAATGGCAGAGTGTCATCTTCAGTGACGAGTCCTGCTTTTGTCTTGGTGAAGACGACCAAACGATTCCCTTTGTGGAGGCACTATGGTCAGCTCCAAGATGAGTGGTTTGTTGTCACGTGTCTCACATCTAGACAGTCTGATGTGACTCCAGCTCCACCCCTACAACAACATCTCCAGGTACTGTGTGAGAATATTCAAGCTGCATGGGATGGATTATCACAGGACATTATTAGGAACTACTACAGTTTCATGCTGAGTCGTCTGTTGTGTTAGCAAACAGCAGCATTCTAATTACAACACCTTCTTCTGGGTGCCCACCAATCAGGCTAAACCAGGCACTTTGTTTGGAGCTGTTGGACAGAGCTTGGTTCTAGCTAATGGAACCTGTTCTCCTTCAGTGTTCTGTGCTGATGATGATGTGAATAGGCGTCAGTGTCAGACTAATGAATGAGCTTCTATTAAAGACTGGTGGACTGAGAGACACTAGAGTCTCTTCACCTACACTGAGCTGATGAA
>JAMWET010001164.1:40000-42500 GCA_024036415.1 Prochilodus magdalenae
ATGCTGTTGTAATGTGTGCAGAATTGGAAATAAGCAAGACTCTGCCTAAAGAAGACGTCATCTGGATGGCAGATATCATGGTGTGTTCACAGAAGTGCTAGTTACCCATGCCATGTGCTCTAATGCCCTACATACCATTACTGAGGCTGGCTTTTAAACAGTGAATTCCACAAAGTATGTCAAATTTTGATTGGTTGGACCACAGGATGCTTTCCCCAAGACGATTGGAGTTTCTGGATCTGTTTACATCTTGTTTCTTCTTTGCATGGTAGAGTTTTAACCTGCGTCTGTGGGGCAGTGACGTAATGCTTTCACAGATGATGGTTTTTGGGAAGTGTTCCTGAGCTCATCCAGTGATTTCCACGACAAAATTGTGTCTGTTTTCAATGTCATGCTTTCTGAGGCTCCAAAGATCACGGTCCTGGTTTTTGGCCTCGTCTGTTGCATACAAAAACACATTCGGATTCTCGGAATCTTTTAAACAAATTATGTATGATAGATGATGAAGTTCTTTCCAAGTTCTCTGCTACTTTAATGTTATTCTCGAGCGATTAACTATTTGCGGCCACACAAATTTTTACAGAGTGGTGACACCCCTCCCAGCACCCCACTTTCCTTCCTCATCTTTGGGATGCGCTTTTTCTACCAGGTCATGTTACTGACCTGTCGCCAATTACCCTAATTCCTTGAGAGATGATTTATCAGATGGTTTTAGCATTTCACAACTTTACCAGTCTTTTGTTGAAGCTGTCCCAACCTTTCTCGAATGTGTTGCTAGAATCATATATATATATATATATATATATATATAAATTCAATTTTAAGATTTAACACTTGATTTGTTGTCTTTGTACTGTTTTCAGCTGAATATAGTGTTTAAATACTCTATATAATAAATACTCTATAATGTACATCATTGCATTTGACTGAACAAAATCATCAAGAAGTCCAGCTCTGTCCTAGGGTGTCATCTTGACCCAGTGGAGGTGGTGGAGGACAGGAGAATGAGGACTAAATTTAAACACATGTTGAAGAACCTGTCCCACCCCCATGTACCACTCTGTGAAAGCACTGGGCAGCTCCTTCAGTGCCCGGCTGCTGCACGGTGTGTGAAGGAGAGATACCGCAGATCCTTCCTTCCAGCTGCCGTCAGACTGTATAACAGCTGCTCCCCTCAGTAGTCTATTTCTACAGTAGTCTATTTCTACAATAGTCCATTTCGACTATGTGCAATAAAAACTCAATATTCTATTTCTATTTCTACTATTTATATTTTCTGTAATTATTGTATATATAGATCATATTTATTATTTGTATGTTTCCTGACACTTCTGTTCTTTCCTCTGTGCTGCTGTGGCATTGTAAATTTCCACACTGTGGGATCAATAAAGGATTATCTTATCTTATCTTATTTGCTTTTATCTACATATCACACAGCTTCCCAACAGGGTTGTACATTACAATCAAAATGACAGACCATCTCAACTTTCTCCATCCAGGGGTTTGTCCAAAGGTGCAGGATATCTTGCCAGCCGAGCTAAGTTTAAGCTTAGTACCCTTTAACCCTGGTGGCAGTGGCGACAGTTTTGCTCTTTACAGTGATAAATACTTTACTCTGTATATATGTAGGCAGTATGGTTTCATTTTTAAGGGCCTTCTCTTCTCAGTGACTCATTCACTTGCTTTTTTAGATGACACAATGGTGTAGCAATAACCCAGATGTTACAGCTGTGGGGCCCTAGGCAGCTGCCTGTGTTGCTTGTTAAGAAGAGTTTGTACTGGACACAACCATCTATGCGTTGGCCCTATCATTGGGAAAGCTTGGATCCTGAAGATGCCATAGCCATCAATGGTCAGAAGTCCAAAAGAGCATGATTGTCGCTCTCTGGCTGAG
The DNA here is from genome assembly GCA_024036415.1 of Prochilodus magdalenae. Classification (NCBI taxonomy): domain Eukaryota; kingdom Metazoa; phylum Chordata; class Actinopteri; order Characiformes; family Prochilodontidae; genus Prochilodus; species Prochilodus magdalenae. Next base: position 41,895 of record JAMWET010001164.1, read on the forward strand.
TTGGATGGCCTTCCATTTCCCCACATGGCTCAGATCAGTGTTAGCTTGCCGTTCCATTGATCACGTAAGTGCTGCTTGATGGCTGAGACATTGTTTTTGTCATCAATTCATGGTGGAGATATCCATGCAACATAGTCTCTAAAGAAGATGTATCTGGACATTTCAACCAGTGTGCGTAATAGCACTTAGTACCTTGGGCGTCCCATGTCAGCTGGCTACGGCCTCATAGCCGCGCAGATGCTTCAATGGCAACAAAATGTTTGGTCCAATATTTCTGCTTCTGCTTCTGTACGACACAATTGCAGTCTTTGGCGACGGTCTGCATGCATGTAGTCCTGCGTCGTGTACCCATCTGCCACTTGGAGGACATGGTGGACATCACTACTTGCTGAATGTCTGCAGTCGTAGCTTTTGGGTCAATCAGGTACAGCAATAAGGCCGTTCTTGCTTACGCCGCATGCGCAGCCAAGCATAAACACTTGAATCTATCGCATATCTCACAATGTCAAACCCACCCACAGTTAGGTTACATTCCTGTTGGTTGATTCCTTCTGGGTGCACTTATTTTTGCATGTTTGCTTAAAAAAGTTTTTTGTGTGATTCCCA
>JAMWET010001164.1:47500-139104 GCA_024036415.1 Prochilodus magdalenae
ATATAAACAGATATAAATAGAGGAATTATGCTTCGCTTGGGTGGGAATCTCCAAAGGCCCCTCAATCCAGTATTATCACGATACTTACGTGCCAATATGATATTACTGCAATTTTTATAAATATGTATTTATATTCATATAAGTATTTCGAGTATGCATATCCCCAATTATTACCATTTTCAATTTTCAGGTTTGTCGATATCTGTTTCATCTGAATAAGTTCAAGTTCTCAGTCTGTTCATCTCAATTGTGTCATTTTCATTGCAGAAAATGGGGCTGAAGTAGATTTTATTCTTTTAGCACCAAAAATGCACATTTGTATTTGCAATTTATTTAATATTGACAATATTACTGATGTAAACCCATTATCAAAAGAACAGTAGCTGCACCCAGAAGGAAGTGTGGGATTGCAGTGCTGTTGGGAAGGAAGATAAAGATTACCAGGAACAATGCATGAAGATAGGTTTAGACGGATATGGGTAATACTTATTGAGCTACACATACAGAAGTAGTGTCTCTCAGAATGGCGTCAGGCCGCCATGTATGCTAACACAACATATCAGTGGGGGGTGGTGTTGATATAGGGGACACGAGGTCTTCTGAACATACACACACAGATTCGTTCATCGTCTCCACCAAGACAAAAGCAGGACTTATCACTGAAGCTGTAGATTCACTCCATGACAGTGTGGCATGACACTTTGCAGTCTATGGTGACGTTGACGTGGTGTTAAGGACAGTTCCTGTAACAGTCTGGATGCATGTAGTCCGCCATCTGCCAATGGTGCCGGCCCTAACAGGATGACTCATGGAGGGTACCACTGCTCAGTGAATGTCCACAACCATAGCTGTGGAGTCAGTCAGGTGCAGTGATAAGACCCATCCCTACATCACATGACTACCTGCTTGTGAAACTTGAATCATTCAGGTGTCTCACAGTGTCAAATTGCCCACCAAGTTTCATTCCTGTCAGTTGATTCCTTTTGGGAGCAACTATTTGTTCTTTTGACGATGAACGTAATTTCGAAGTTCAGTGTCCATGTATCAATATGACATTGCCATGCTAAATATTTTTCCCCATCCGTAGATGACAGTATAGTAAATATGCACACCCTGTCCTTCAGCAACGGAATAGGTTTCAGATTTTCCGATATTTACCTCAATTCCAAAATACCCCACCATGGCAGTTTAGGTCTCTGAGTGTTTTCGTGTGCTGTTGCTGATTCTAACCTAAATGTTCCTTCCACTGTAGAATGCCCTGTGGACCTGTTCTTTGTGCTGGATACATCTGAGAGTGTGGCCCTTCGAGCCAAACCACCAGAGTTTTACATCAACCAGATCAAGACCTTCACCAAGAATTTCATCGATGAACTGAAGGACATGTATGTGATACAGTTGAACTAACCCCAATCCTAACGTCACCATGTGTTCATATGTTAAATTCCACCCAGTCTTTTTACAACAGGACAACAGTGCTGCGGTTACATTGTCTTTTATGGTTGTTTAGACAGGTACCCCACCATAGGAAGCCAGTCCGTTAGTTTAGTACGTATTGGGGCTAAAAATAATACATTTTATATCAAAACTACAATTTAAATGAGTGTAAAGTAATATCGCAAGAGCTGCTAGTTTAATTATAGGGCATTTTTATCAAAACCATGTCTTATATGGAGAATGAAAACATAATGTCAAAGTTTGTAAACTGCCTGTAGATGAGTTAGACCAATCAGAGGCAGCCAAACAACTATATGCTGTGACATCACAAGCACAGTTAACTGAGAAAGGGGGTGGTCTTTTCTCATTGGCCAAAAAACAGGCCTGGACTTCAGTTCTCAAAAAATAACTGCAGTTGAAATACTGGTCATCAAAATCACAACTAGATATTCTTCCCTAATCCTTCAGCACTAGTATAGCATAGTATAGTATAGTACAGTACATTACAGTATAGTGTAGTGTAGTGTAGTGTAGGATAGGATAGTATAGTATAGTATAGTATAGTATAGTATAGTATAGTATAGTATAGTATAGTATAGTGTAGTGTAGTGTAGTGTAGAGTAGTATAGTGTAGTGCCATGCAGTGTAGTGTAGTGTAGTATAGTGTAGTGTAGTGTAGAGTAGTACAGTATAGTGCAGTGTAGTGTAGTGTAGTATAGTGTAGTGTAGAGTAGTGCAGTGCAGTGTAGTGTAGTGTAGTGTAGTGTAGTGTAGTGTAGTGTAGTATAGTGTAGTATAGTGTAGTGTAGAGTAGTATAGTGCAGTGCCGTGCAGTGTAGTGTAGTGTAGTGCAGTGTAGTATAGTGTAGTGCAGTGCAGTGTAGTGTGATGTAGTGTAGTGTAGTGTAGTATAGTGTGGTGTAGTGTAATATAGTGTAGTGTAGTGTATTATAGTGTCGTATAGTGTAGTGTAGTATAGTGTAGTGTATTGTAGTGTAGTGTAGTGTAGTGTATTATAGTATCGTATAGTGTAGTATAGTGTAGTGTAGTGTAGTGTAGTGTATTATAGTGTCGTATAGTGTAGTGTAGTGTATTATAGTGTAGTGTAGTGTAGTATAGTATCGTATAGTGTAGTGTAGTATAGTGTAGTGTAGTGTAGTGTATTATAGTGTCGTGTAGTGTAGTGTATTATAGTGTAGTGTAGTGTAGTATAGTGTAGTGTAGTGTATTGTAGTGTAGTATAGTGTGCTGTAGTGTAGTATAGTGTGGTGTAGTGTAGTATAGTGTAGTAATAGGCATGTTAGAGCACAGTTTAGTCTAGGTTGTACTTGTCAGGTCATAACATAAGCTGATACGCTGAGGGAGTGTTCCAAATACAGCAGAGATGATGAGATAAGGAGGTGGATATTACCCTGAATAGGCTTTCATTGAAATACTGTGATGCTTGTAGAGTCGTTGCTTTGATTAAAGGTAATTCCTACTGAATACTGGATGGTAAAAACTAATGAATCTGATCTGATCTTGCAGCCAGTCTATATTAAAGTGTGATGTGAAATTGTTAAATGCATATTTGCCTACTTTTAGATGTTTATTAAAAATGCTAATCTAAACCTTCATAAGGAACACTTTACATTAGGTAAAATGTGAGTGTCATATTAAACATCCAGCAAAGCTTTTTTTAAAAAAAAAATTTAAGACATTAACATGACAAAACACAGTCCTGAACAGACTTATCTGAGAACTGTGTGGGTGTGGCTAATGGGCAGCGTGATTGACAGCTTTCTGTCCAATTCTTCTAGCCTGCTCCGCCCCCATACAGAACTGGCATCATTATCCATTTTTGATGTGGCGCTAACTCAACAAAAAAGAGTCACTGAAGAACAGACGTGCAGACAGACAAATGAACAAACAGAATCACAAACCAACAGATGAACAAACAGTGTTGGTGTATGAACAGCAACAGGCAGCTACAACCAGGAAGGCTAGCTTGCTAGATTTTGGTTGTGCGGGTTAGCTTAAGATTGCTAAGCTTCTCTGACTCTGAAACTGTTTTTTGTGGGCGGGGCAACAGATGCCAGCCTTGTGATTGGTCAGGAGTAGTTACAGAAGTATTGGCCAAGATTAAGACTGCCCAGTTTACACTGGAGGGGGGATATATGGTTAAATATGTCAGCCAGTTATTGATCGTTGGAACATTATTCAATGGTTAACATAATTAGAAAGAAGACACGGGTTTAGGTTCCCTGGGTGTTTAAAGGTTTTACTATCAGAAGAGCAGAGATATATTATATCTATCTATCTATACACATATATATATATATATATATATATATATATATATATATATATATATATATATATATATATATATATATTATGTATGCCACCATAAGAAGTCAGTTCACCAGTTTAGTATGTCTAGAATAATAGTGTGCAGTTTTAGATGTAGGTTGAATATGTGAGCCCTATGTGAGGACATAAGCTAATGAGTTAAGGGAGTGTTCCAAACACAGCGGAGATCATGAGATAATGAAGGGGATATTACTCTGATTAGACATTCATGGACATACTGTTGGGTGATTGTTGCTCCTATGAAGCTGGGTTAAAGAGAGATATTGTGAAATATGTCTGTCATTTATTGGTCAGTAAAAAGTTGATAGATAAGATTGCTGAAATAGAGATATCGTGCCATGTTTAATTTTTGGTAAAAACTTGTCAAGCTTATGAAAACAGCAATAATTACAATAATTGGAGTGTTATTGTCTAGACATCGATTTGATTATGTTTTGTGGTCAACATGTATTTCTCTTGGCTGCTAGGCGCCAGCCATGTGATCGATCTGTGACATGGAACTCTGGAGCTTTGCACTACAGTGACGAGATACAGCTGATTAAAGGCCTCGTGGATCTGAACACGAAACGGGATGAGCTGAAAAAATCCATAGATGACATCACATACATCGGCAAGGGAACGTACACCGACTGTGCCATCAAGGAGGGAATCGCCGAGGTGCTCAGAGAGTAAGTCAAAACACATGCGATCCACATGCAGACGTAAAGAGCCATAGTCCAATTCAAGGACACTCATTATTACAATATGATTTAGCACATAGAGACTAAAGGTAAGATCTCACCAAGGCTGCAGGAGTACATGTGACCTTCACTGCCCTTTTGAAGCACTGCATACTGTGCTAGATAAATGAAAGAGGGCCATGAAGAGCTAGAACTGTTCACTATTCGAAGTGCTTACGAGTTAGCTGCTGTCATTTTATAATTCACTGTATTGTTTTTGTTCAGTGGCTCCCACTATCATGAGAATAAGTACATCGTGGTCGTGACGGATGGGCATCCTGTCACCGGTTACAAGGAACCCTGCGGAGGGATACAGGAGGCAGCAAATGAGGCCCGACAGCACGCCATCAAAGTGTTTGCTGTGGCCATTACGCCTGACCAGGAGGTACTACACCCAGAGGACAATCACACATGCTGGCCAAAGTAGAATAAGAAAAGTCCACTCCGTTTACTATAGTCTGAAGTCTTTATAGTGTGCAGTCATATGCAAAAGTTTGTGCACCCTGGACAAATGACTGTTCATGTTGATTTTGCTATGGGAAAATAACATAAAGAGGACACACACTTAAAGGACAGTTACTGTTTATTCTCATGTGGCATGCAGCCTTCACAGTAGCTTAGGCATACTTAAATTGTATGGTTTTCCAGCATGTTAAAATTAATAACATGCAAAATGTGCACTGAAATTCTGCAGACAATGTCGTAATTAAGTGTTCAGACCCAGCCATATCTACACTGAAAACAGCGATCCATCAGCTCCATTTACTGGACTAAAATATGTGCACCACATTAATAAAACAGTGGCAGCAGTTTGGCAGTTTGCTCTGTTTCGGCTGCCCTTGTTCATTAAGCCACAACTGTAAATGCCTTGGATCAAAATGACATTTTATTATCCATACCAGTAGCTGACATCATTCATCAGTAACGTGAGCATTAATGGAAAAACCTATTCATGTGAGCACTTTATGTAGTGTACTACATATGCATCCTTATAGACACATTCACAACCTTACATATACGTACACCCGACTAGGGGGATGACTCGCTTACCTATCGCGGAACTGAACGTGTAAGGTAAAGTCCCAGGGACCTTGATTATAATGTAGTTATGCAGTTAATGCAGTTATACAGTTAAATCATATAGAATTATAGAATTACAGGTTCAGAATAAACAAATAAGAACAAGTTAACATCAACAAACAGATGAGTAAAATACAAATAAGAAAACTCGCTTAGTTATGTAGAAGTTGGGTGTATAGTTAATCGTAATCCTCTATACGTGTGCATGATGTATATGCCAAAATGTCTCTGAATATGCAGGTTACCGGTCATATTGAGCAGCTACTTTTGTTTTAGATGCATTTTAAATTAAATAAAAAGGTTTGTTTGTTGCCCCACTAATTTCTCATAATTCTTAGTCTCAACGGGTCACTGTATGTTTAAGCTTATTTACAATTAACTGTTGTTTTTTTTTTTTTATTCAGCAATTTAAGGACTATTTCAATGAATTAGATCTATTGATACAGTTTAATTTACTTTAGACAAAAGGAATTTTAAGAACATGCTCTAAATAGGCTAATTGTCAAGACATACACAATCAAGTCACATTATTATGACCACTTTCTACTTTCGATGGTGGTGGCAGGTAGGAAATCATGTTTTTGTGGCATTCTCAGTGCTCGCTCATCCATGTGAAAGTCACCCTCAACCAATTTGAGTTTATACCCATCCTTGCAAATCATGTACACCTATACAAGCTAATTGTCTTTCCTCGGGCGTTTGGGAAATTCCAACAAGACAATGCAACATGTCACATGGATAGAAACGTCCAGCATTGGTTGGAAGAGCATGACCAAGACTTTCAAGTACTAGCCTGGCCCCCTAATTCCACAAACTTCACCAGAACCCAATTAAGCATCTGTAGGACCACCTTGATTATTGTGTTCCCTGTATGGATTTCCCTCAGGGATATTTTTTGGTGGTCATAATAATGTGACTGGACTGTGTAGATTCCTCCTGCAATATGAAGTACATGCAGCAGCTCTTGGTGTAGCGGTTGAGAAATGTTTTAGGGAGGCTGTAGAGAAAAAGTCGTCTCCTCTTGATAACATGTTTCTAGTCCTCACCCTTAACGAAACTCTGGCAGCGCCTCCCCTACCTCCGCTTATATGAGAAGAGGACAGTGTTCGGGTGTACCGAAGCTCTTTTTCTAAAACTCAGTCTTTTTATTAAGTGATGGCTGTTTCAGTTTCTCTGTAGATGTGAGATAGATCTCAGCATACAGTCTTATCATGTGACTAGGACTTCTTTTTTGTTATTCCTCACTTTTGATTTCCCCTACAGGACACCAGACTGTCCGTCATCGCTACAGATGCGAGCTACAGACAGAACTTCACGGCTGCAGACAACACCCGCTCCACACAGATGAACACGATCCGTAACATCATCAACATGATTGTGAGTCCATCTATTTTTACCAGGTCCCTCACGTCATCACACAGCTGGTCTTACAGCATTGACTAGTTTTACCTCATGAGTGTAAATTCTTCATTTCTTGATTCTTCAGCCCTCCTTTCAGGGAGGTTACCACATTATATGGCACAGTACTTTAATATGTATCACAGTACTTCGTTTTTTGGAGATTTAATAAGTGGTTATAGACATAATATAATCTGTAGTGCCACATATTAAAAGAGACTATAATAATGCCAACACCAACTACAATGAGAAAAGTACAAGGAAACACAGAATGGTTCTGCAGCTTAATTGGTTCCCACTTCCTGCTAGGCTGTTGCTAGGCTGTGGTTGCTATGGGAGAAACAAGGGATGAATGAACAACACATAGATGAGTGTGGGTCAGTATGGCTGTGGATTAGGGTTTGTAGGTTGTAGGGTTCTGTAGGTTAAAGGAATCAATAGGGTTTGGGTAGGAACTAAAATGAATAAGACCATTGAAATGAATGGGACACTAATTTGCACTTGGGGGGTCTGCTCTGAGATAGGGTATGTGAACCGATGTCTGTGGGTTGAGCAGAAGTACAGTAAATAGGCATGTACTTTTCCACCCCATTCCTTATTAATATGGAAAAATACGGATCAAAGGTGGATCAAAAAGCTGTATACAAGCACACCACTGCCGATCAGACTGAGCATCTCACAGTTCGAATGGGGTTAATATCTTAAAGATTTATGGACTAGTTAGTAAACAAAAATCTCTTGACCAAGAAGGAGAAGAAGAAGGTGGTAAATCGGATTACAATGCCAATGGCAAAGCTTGGCCCAACCATAATGAACCTACAACTGCAATTATTAACTCAGGCTAAAATGAAACATGTAGTCAGTACTGACAAGATCCACGATATGCTCAGAAAAGCCCATTATGGCATAATTTATTAGACAGAGATAGAATATTATCATACAGTCCAGCCCTACCTCCTCTCTATATTGACATAAATTAGGATCGCTTCAAAGCAGTTACCACTTATTAAACAATAACAGAATTTATAGTGGTTATTAAAGTCTTAAGATCAATAACTACAGATAAGCCTGCAGGGTTTAATGGTGAGAGGGAATAAAATCCCCCTTTTGGGAATGCCAGCATTGTAATCATTCGTTCATGCATTACTCTAAGCAAGAGTTTTGGATTCATCGCTGTTGATTTTGGTAACCCTAATCATTCCTGTTCCCTGTTTTATTTATTCCAGACCAATGAAACCAAGGATGTGGTATGTTTTTCCATACACATATTATTATATTGTAACATATTAGCCTTTTGTGCAAAAGCCATTGTTGCCTTTAACTCTTTCCGCATCTTTTCCTTTGCAGTGTTGCTCCTTTGACTGCAGTGTGAGTATCATCATTGTTTCCATGAAATAATTTAAAGCAAAGATTCTCTTACTCAACAGTGTTGATTGTTGTATAACTGTTTCATGTGGTGTTTTGACAGGCCGCTGGAGGGCCTATTGGGCCCCCTGGAGAACCAGGGAGTAAAGTAAGTATTAATGACCTCATATGAGTTTTTTATGCCCATCTTTACATGCATCCCGCCTTGATTTTATTCATCTGTTCACCATCTGTGAACCAGTATATTCATTTGTCTTCACTGTAGCCTTGGACAAGTATCATGCGTTGAATGGGGCCTGGTCAATACCACTGTGTATCCTTATCTCTCTATAGGGTGAAGATGGAAGACCAGGAATGCCAGGAGAGAAGGGAGACAGTGGACCTGTGGTGAGTAAACACCCATACGTCTATTTTCAGAGCATAAACGCTCACTTGAGTACAACTCTCATAGCTACTCTATCATTTCAGTACACGTTCAGCATATACGTACCTCACACAGGCCAGATGGCATACATCTGACTTGTGTCTGACAGATACAGATGACCTTTTTGTTTTTATTGTGGTAGTGATACCAGCTCAATGTATTACAGTTATTACTATTATTACAGTTCAGATCCTAAATGCTGATTGGCTGAGCCGTATTCATGGTCAATATAATAGCATACACACATTTGTGAGTGCTTTATAACAACTGAACACTGTACTACTGACCATGTCAATAAAAATCCTTGTGTAATGTAGGCAGGCCAGACGCAGGTGTCGGATCCATGGTAAGCTTTATTGTACCAATTATTTGCAGCAGCAAATACACAAACAGAATGAGTCCAAAGACAGTAACGCCCAGAAGATGTCCAAAGCAAAAAGTCTCAAAATGGAAAAACGCTCAGAAGATCTCCAAAACACCAAACCAAGAGCCAGAGAAGTCAAGGACCAGAACCTGAGGGAGTAGTCTGAAACAACAACAAACAGAAGTTAACCAGGGACTATTCAGGAACACTGAATCGCTCACGGAAGCCAGTATGGTGGTTAATGCTCCACAAACACCTAGGCATCGGAAGGCCCCGGGAAGGATAATTAATAGGGATGAGCTGCAGGTGAGAGGACAGGTGCGGGAGGGGCTAGGTGAGAGGGAGCGTGCGCGAAAACCTCAGAACTCCGGTGAGTTGGACCTCTGGTGACCGGCATGGGAAGTGTCCCTGCCCCTCCTGGGACGGCCTGACACCTTGTTCTGTTAATGGAGTAATATTTGACTCTGATTTGAACTGATGAAGTTAAGATTCAGTTCATATTAATCTTAATTAATATAATTAATATCACAGGGTAAAAGTTAAGTATATGGTATGATATGGTTCACCGTAAAACTGTAAGACTAAGGAATGTCACATGAATGGCTTATACACATCAGATGTTCATGTTTCAGTCAGTACCGAACCAGTAACCAGTATTTGAAATGGGACCTATTATGCTTTTCTGGTTTTCTCTTAACTTCAGTGTGTTATGGAGCTTTTTGTGTATGTAAACACTCTGTAAAGTTAGAAAGCTCAAAAACATGGTGGAGGGGGAAACTCACTTCTACAGAAATCATTTTACTCCTTGTTGGAATTCCAACCCTTTTCTTTGTTACAAGGTGACATCATCTCATAACACAATTCTTATTGGCTGCCTGTTAGGGTGGGACTTGTAGCAGAATGTCCCTACCACTTTCAGACACTCTGGGAATTGACCAATCAGAGCATACTGGGCTCATTACGAGGCAGGGCTTAAACACGCATTAGCTCAAACAGTATATTTCAGACTGATGGTGATAATAGATTTACAGTATGAGATAAATAATAGTTTTTTGGAAAATGAAAGCATGTCAGTTCTAGTAGACCCCAAACACAAATATCAGCACTGAAACAAGCATAATAGGTCCCTTTTAAATTTGTTTGCAATGCAGTGTAGGGTGTTAATAAGTCGGGAGTCTCGTTTCGTTGCTGTCCAGAGAAAAACATGTATCTCCATTTTTGTTAGATTTTTACTTTTATGCATCATTTGAACATTGTGTGATCATTTCATGATGAACTGACAAACAGAAATGGCTGAAACTGCTTGGATACTTGTTTTTCTCTGGACAGCAACGATATGTAAGAGTCATGGTGGATATTTGGTGATCAAACCAAATTTAAATACCTCTAAAGCGCATGATTTTGTATTAAATAGCGCCGTATTATTATATATTATTCATAATTGCACAACAAAAAGGCTAAAAAGCTCATCAAATAACCACAAAATATGTGAGACATGCAATATACACAGTACAGTAACTGTACAGTGGCTGATGTACAGTATAGCCTACATTCTCCTCCTTCTATGTGAACTGGAGGATCCCTATCTTGGGTAGCACTTGTGTAAGCAGTACCCTCTCCAGTCATCATGATGTGGGTTGTCCCACCACAACTTTGAAGGAACCTCCGGAATTGAGTGAAAGCCAACTGAACTAGCATAACTGAACTAGCAGGTTAGCTCATCAGTTTGCCTGTCGTCCATCTGTTCTTTCGTTCAGCTGGACACGCTAACATTCCCTGGGTGCACATTCAGCGGTAAAGAGAACAACAACCTTACGTCACCATATAAAAGCCGGATAACGTTTTTAGTGAGTCATGGACCACCGGGGAATCTGCAACAGGACCTGCATATATGTACAGCACATTGTACTCATCTGCTCACACTGAGATTGTGTTGAGTTCTGGCCTTGGCAACTTAGAGAGAGGGATATCAATCACGGGTGCTCAACAAAGCACTGAGAAATCTCTGATAAGCCATTCATTTTTATAACTATATTTAATTCATACTTACTGGATATTTAATATACATTCAATAGCCATTTTTATGCTGCGTTTCCTCATAGTGTAATTTTTCTTTCAAGTGCTATAGTGTTCCGGTAGTCATTCTGTCAGTAGATGTTAAAAGCTTTTGGAGCAACTTAATGTTGAGCTCACAGGACCAACACCTTTTTGCACAGCTGTTGGAGTAATGGGTTCAGTTTCAGACATTACACACAGTCACTTCCCTCGTTAATTTGTAGTCACTGACTCACACACAATAGGCTCGCAGAGTCCTGGATCAGGTCCAGAAGCTCCATTAAGCAGCATATATTTAGTAAGCCAGCAATTCCATTATTTTAAGTCAAATGTTTATTATTGTGTAGACACATTATCATTTACAGTACAAAGTTATTACAAATGGCAGGGGATGTTCCTCATTAGCCTGAGGGAAGGTGGGTGGGGGGGGTGAAAATTCAAGATGAACAATGAGGCCATCATGGCCAACTTCGGGATTAGCATCCAGCCTGAGTCTCACTGTACTCCTACTCAGACAGTACTATTGAGTGCATGCCAGGAATGGACGTGCAGGTTTAGAGCACAGTGCTAAACAGGTTTATCCAAAGGTGCTGTGCATGTATGAACGATATTGGGGTTAAGTGAAACGGGTCCCAAAACAATCATTAGTCCCTTATGTTATACTACACCCTGCAGCTAAGGTCATCTCGGTGTCCATAAATGTTGGACTTGGCGTAGACTGTATCTTTCTTTCATTATTAGCTCTATTATTAATGTTTTTCTTATTATTATCTGCTTTCTGCTAATAGGGAAACCCTGGTGACCCTGGGCCAGTTGGCTACCAAGGCATGAAGGTCTGTCCTTGTAGTTACCTTAACATAAATATTATCTGCTCTTTAAAAAATATATATATCTTAACAGGTTCTTGCCTCTTCTTTATATTTTTATTTCTTCTCCAGGGAGACCAAGGACAAAGAGGAGAAAAGGTAAGGCAGCCAAATTACAGTCGAGAAAACATAATCAATTTTTAATGAGTCATTTTTTTCCCAATATCTTCATGCTGATTGAGTGGCGGAAGTTTTAATCTGGCTCTGTCCTCCTCACAGGGAGAGAGAGGCCACAAGGGCTTCAAGGTAAGACCACAGTCACGGATTAGAGACTGTTATCCACCTCCAGGTGTTTGGTTTGTGTTGTAATGCCTTTGTGTGTTTCTTCCAGGGAGACAAAGGCCAGCCAGGAAGAGATGGAACTGATGGACGTAAGGTGAGTGATTTTATCTGTGTTGTTGATTTTTTAACCCTCTTGAACAGCAGAACGTGCTTATAATAGGGTATATGGAGTTGGAAACCCATCTTGGAATTTAAACTAAAATCCCTTTGCTTTGAGTGACCCAATGCATTAATTATGCAATTATTAAAAGAGGACTGGACACTACTGGACACTTTAAAGGATTGTGTCACAACCAATAGTCTAATAACACCTCTAAAACCTGACCAAATGCTTTAGTATTGAGAATTTACCCTTAGTTTGGGCACAATTCAAAATGCTAGCCTCTACATGAGTAGTAAACACAGCTATCAACAGTTATACACACATAAAATCATAAGCCTTTTTATTACAAGACAGAAGTTTAAGTTTAAGTTAAATAAGTTTACTTAATTGCAGAAAATATGTTTCATTAATGACACACTTTTACTTGGCCTCTAACTCGTCTGGCTATGGGCTTAAACACGGAGTTTCATTAGTGACATGATAGCATTTTTGGAATAAATAAAAAAGGATCAAAAAAGTACAATGAAAATTTAAATATTATTGTAAATTTAGAGGTCAGGGTTTGAGGGCACCTCACAACCTCTATAACTGATCGTTTTGTGGATAGTCCCTCACACACAAGCCAGTGGTTCTGGAATGAGAATCAAGGGCAACAACCCGATCTTCACTGACTAATGGGCAATAACAAAAATAAGATACACTAACTAACTGGGCTGAAAGATCATCATGTCATCCGCCCGTCAAGACCAGCATGGGCTATCCTGCCGGTGAACTCCATTTCCCAGAAGTCCTCTGGTTACCACGTGATCTCTCGCTCACACACGGTAGCAAATCCCAGAATGGTGATTGAGTTTTGATTATTCTCACTCATTTCTTTCCATTTCTAAGCTGTTTGGTTTAACTCTGACTCTGTCTGCTATTTAGGTTTTCTGAGCCTTTGCTCTGTGTTTTGACTTCGACTCTGGATTTACCCTACGCTGTTATTCTTTGCCGTTTCCTGACCTCTTGCTTGTGTTTTGCCTTCTGCTCTGAAATGTGTCCTCTTCTAATAATCCCTTTCTAAGCCTCTATGCGAACGTCCTGTTTTGCCCAACACTGACACATGACCAATTGTATATTGAAATCGCAAGAGAGAGAGAGTGTGATTTTCAAATCGCAAGAGCTGCAATTTTAATTCTAACCTATTTTCTAAACAGTTTGGTATCAATTAGAGAACATTAACCTAATACCATGGCATTGTAATTAACCTGGTAGTTGGGTGAAGGCTCCCGGGGAGGGAGATGCAACATGTGGTTAGCTGTATTGCCAGACCTCCATAGAGAAATCCACATGGTAGACAGCCGTTCGGAGTACTGGACCATTTACTGAGCAGGGGAGCACCCACACCTCACACCCACACCTCATTTGTTACAATCCCAGATAACAGTGCAGCAGAACATACAGGCTACAAAACCCTGTAACCATGCCTTACTATTAACCATTAACGTTCTACCCCCTCTCTCGCTTACCAGGCACATAAAGTGACCATTACAGCATGAAAACTGCCTGTTAGGCCAGTCAAAGGCAACCATACAACTATATGGTGTAACGTCATGTAACTATGACTAACTGGTAGTCTGGTCAGCAGAAAGTCTATTGAAAGAAGCATTTTAATACCGTTGTGTAAAGATATAAGATAACCTCTCATTATCCCACATGAGATTATATAGGTGCCCTGTAGGCTTATATACAGCACCCTACCATAGAGCCTTACTGTAAAGTTACCTAAGTAAATATAACGTAGTACATGCTACCCACCTCTGGTAAGGTTATAGTAACTTAACTTAGAAAAGTCACATCAGCACACATAGCCAAGACCACTGACAACACATATACACCATGGGTACTTTGAAAATAATTATAAGCTCTCACAGTAGTTAAATAAGTGCCAACCATGTGAGTTTTCATTTCTACAAATTCATCCACATTTCACTACATTGCTGCTGTTCTTATTCACGAGTCTACTCTGCGGTGCCGCTCAGTTAAAGCCGAGGTGCTGTAACCTTTTGCTTCAATCAAAATTCTATTAAAATGCAAAACGTAAAGTCATTTTTTCATACGAAATGAAAAAGCAAGCAGCAGCTCTACTACAGATCATCAAACTTAATATGTATATTAAACATGTCGTATATTTAACATAGTGTGTCTGTGTCCATTCAGGTAGTCTGTTTGTCCAGTTTTCGTTCTTATTCTAGAGTAGTAATTTATTAACAACACATACCATAAAGCACAACTCGATGTATTCACTAAACGCTTCCTGAAGCTCCTCTGTGGATGTTTAGGTACCATGCTGCAGGTTTGTTATTACCCCATCTGTATCTAATATTCTGCCCGTCCCTTTCCCTGTGGCACTTTCACACTTTCCACAGAATTGTTTTGAAACGCTTGCCGTTCTCTCACCTCTAACACAAACTGAAAAATATGATCCTGCAGAGCCATCGGACTTTCTGCTGCTCCAGCTGTGATAATTTGTTGGGCAGAGTCAGAGACCACTGGATGCCGTGTGATAGGATATGACTAACACCGTCCCAGTAGAGGGTCCCAGTTCAGGCTTCTTCTTTTCTTTTCTTTCTTTATCGAAATGAAAGATTTCTAGGGCGTTTTGACATTTTATTGCTGTCTCTGTGTGTCGGAATTAGTCGGAAACCTCCTCTGTTTGAATTGAAAGCTTTGCAAAGAGTTTGACAGCCATTAACTGAGTCATTTCTAGTGATTTATGTCAAATCAGAAGCTATCTTAGACCCCTCCTGAGTTTTCATGCTGTATTGAAGCAGTGGGATGACCCTTTGTTTTTACAGCATGCTGTGCCTCGCTCTCGGCCCTCATAAGCCTGGATATTTATGCTGGAAACATGTTTGTGTTTTATCTCGCAGGGCGAGCCAGGGTTTGCTGGACTACCGGGCTGCAAGGGGTCATCCGGGCCAGACGTAAGTCTAAACCATCAGTTCTCCAGGTGTTTGCAGGACAGTACAGTGTGAAAGCTCCTCCCGACCCTGCGTGCATGTATATGTTGGCCAGTCGCTAGCGGAACAGATGGCTAAGTGGCTGGGCTGTCTGTGTTACTCCGTGTTTAAAGGCGAAGGCTGTGAGGCAGCTTTAGGTTCCTACTCGGGCTGTGACTCTGCAGCTGTGCACAACTGTAGGGTTCTGCCGCTGAGCTAATGCTCCATGAACCTGCTGCTCGTTAAATGTGTTTTGGCAGCATTACCATGGTGATATGAAAAATGTTTAAGTTGGGTAAAACCATGAATCCAATATGTAATCAGACATTTGCTTCTGGTACTGGATAAAGGGTGGACAGACATCCTCCTCATTAACATTCACTGATTGGTGTACATGGTGGACCGTGGAGGATGCAACCCCAGCGCATTGGCTAAAGCCGCAGACGCCCCGCCTCTCGACTCAGCCAATTGTTTTTAGTGTCCGTCAATCAGGTTGTATGCGTAGAGCGGCTGTTTCTGCTCAGCCTACATCTGGAGTCCAGGACTGAGGATGTTTGCCTCTCAGTGAGCCAAACATTTACCAAATCTGACATCCTGGCCACACTCAGTGCCCGCACTCTAAAGACTGTTTGTGCTTTATTTACATTCTGTAGTAATGAGTCCACTAGTGCAGAAGAGTGGGCTTTCACCTTTCACTAAAGGTCCTCCATAAGTTATTGCAGAGCTCGGCCCTTATGTCAGCATTTTTCTCTTCTTTTAATTAACAATGAAATTGTTCCTTTCCATTACAGGGCTTGCAAGGAGAACCAGGACCAAAAGGAGACCCTGGTCCTTATGGGTCTAAAGGACAAAAAGTGAGGAGCTGATTTTCCTGTCCCAGACTTTGTGTTGTTTCAATTCCAAACACCTCTAAGACGCCAGCACTGTTTTTCAGAACTGTAAATATGTACCACTGATAGAAGCTAAACACGGGTCCTCTGTCTGGTATAAGTATAATAAGCCTGATGTGTCTTTCTCAGGGTGAGCCTGGCAAAATTGGCGGCCCAGGGAGACCCGGTAACTATGGATCTTCTGGAGAGAAGGTAAATTACTAGTTAATTTAACCTCCTATACAGACTGTAATGTAGTTCCCTGAGGATCTTCAATTCCAGCTGAATTCCAGCTGATTACGTTTAGAGGTTCATTGTTTCTTCCAGGCTTTAAACATCATCAGCACTCCTAAATATGGAGTTGGATTTGAAATTAGGTCACTGTTTCAACAACATCTCCTGTGATTTTTTTTGTAGGGTGAGAGAGGACCAAGAGGAGCTGATGGGGACAAAGGAGAAAGAGGAGATGATGTAAGTGTTTTGGTTCCTGTTCTCTTGTTTGTCGTAGTGTTGGTGACAAACCAATCAAATTATCAAAATATGGTTTTATATAGAACATATTTCTTTATGGTAATTACTGTATGGTTATATATGTGCTTATCATTAAAGATAGGTCAGAGTAATAAAGGCTGTGTGTACTAGAGATTAGATTTAATAACGGTGATAAAGGCTGTGTGTACTAGAGATTAGATATAATGAGAGTGATAAAGGCTGTGTGTACTAGAGATTAGATTTAATAACAGTTATAAAGGCAGCGTGTTCCAGAGATTAGAGGTAATAACAGTGACAAAGGCAGCGTGTACTAGAGATTAGAGATAATACCAGTAATAAAGGCAGTGTGTACTAGTGATTAGTGGTAATAACAGAGATAAAGGCTGTGTGTACTAGAGATTACATGTAATAACAGTGATAAAGGCAGCGTGTACTATAGATGAGAGGTAATAGCAGTGATAAAGGCAGCGTGTTCTAGAGATTAGAGGTAATGACAGTGACAAAGGCTGCATGTACTAGAGATTGGGGTAATAACAGTCATAAGGGCCGTGTGTACTAGAGATTAGAGGTAATAACAGTCATAAGGGCCGTGTGTACTAGAGATTAGAGGTAATAACAGTGATAAAGGCAGCGTGTACTAGAGATTAGAGGTAATAACAGTGATAAGGGCCGTGTGTACTAGAGATTAGAGGTAATAACAGTCATAAGGGCCGTGTGTACTAGAGATTAGAGGTAATAACAGTGATAAAGGCATTGTGTACTAGAGATTAGAGGTAATAACAGTGACAAAGGCAGCATGTACTAGAGATTAGAGGTAATAACAGTGACAAAGGCAGTGTGTACTAGATATAAGAGGTAATAACAGTGATAAAGGCAGCGTGTACTAGAGATTAGAGGTAATAACAGAGATAAAGGCTGTGTGTGATAAAGGCTGAACTAGAAAGTAGAGGAAAATAAAAGTTATGAATGCTACATCACCATTTTTTCTGTATTACAGGGACCCCCAGGACCCGATGGCCCTAAAGGCGATAGAGTAATATTCACGTTTCTATTTGTTTTTGTCACACTTTTATCAGAATGTGTATGTGTCATGTAAATGAAAGGTATTTGTAGGTAAAATGTGTAATATTTAAATCCTGTAGGGTACAGGGGGAGAGAAGGGCGAACAAGGGGCCCGTGGAAACAGAGGACCCAGAGGAGAACCAGTAAGTTACTATGACCCAACTATAACACATCATTCGCAGCAATACAGTCCATATGTTTTTTCTCTGCTTTTTTTTATGAACCCTACACTTTTCACCTGTTAAAGCTGTATACAGATCAGTCAGACCTAACTTTCAGAGCTGCATCTGTCATTGTCCTTCAGCTGGACGAGAGCAGACGAACAGATGGGAGGTGTAACATTCAAAATCCACCTCTGATCTCCACTGTGGGAAAGCCATGATAGTGTGAGCCTTTAAAGGAAATGAAACAGATTACATATGGCAAAAAATATGCCTGGGCACGCAAGTGCAAAACATATGAGGGTCTCACATGTAGTGAATTTCATATTCAGCTAAAAAAAAAACACACATCTTGCACTGTCCGGCCCAACCACATGAGGTTATAGACTGAAAGTGAAGGACTAATAGCTTGTAAATAAATGAGGTCAATGATAACCTTTGACTTTTATTGTTTAGGGTGACCCAGGTCCACGGGGCGAGCAGGGACGTGAGGGATCTGCAGGACCCAATGGTGACCCAGTAAGTGACAACAAAGGAAACATAGCAATAATGACCTGAATCCAAACACCACCACTTGTATCCCCATAATGTGACCCTACCTCTGCCTAGAGATATTGGGCGTAAGCTCTACAGTTATTAAACACCACAACAACACAGCTTTCAGATTGGTTTCTCACAAAGAGACGACCTGTAGAGTTTTGGTTAATTAAGAACAGCCAGTGTACGTGGAGGCCTTGGCCCTTGTTCGACCATATGACACATGACTCCTGTGATTCTTGTGGAAAGATGAAAGCTGGAAGTTGACTTCATAGCTCAGGCATTTTGTGAGGCCCCCTAATTTTACCAAGGTCACTGTTAGGTTACAAGGCAAGCCAGAGAACAGAGGAATACAGCCTGGTAGAGGACTCAGAGGCTTATTTCAGCCGAACTGGGGTATAGAGGATAAGACCAAAAAGAAAAGGTTTAAGATTTATGAGTTTTCTCAGCCTGGTAAAAGGACCCCAGCTGGACATGGCTAACTCAATCCAAACTTAGGCAGCTTCTCTGCTGCATTTTACATTCCCTTTAACTTCTGGGTGGATGGGTCAGTTAAAGTTGCTCACGTAGATTAATAGTCAAAATCAGATGGACAAGTAATGGCTGTTTGTACTCCACCAATGGGAAGCATGCAGTCAAGTTGTGTTGAGCTGTTAAGAGATCTCTCTGTGTTGAGCTGTGGTCAGAGTCTCATATGAGCACATAAGACTCATCTCAGGCAGCTGCGTAGTTTCTTCATTAGTCTCCTTTTTAACTTGTCCCTGTGAAACATGTACACGAACAAGGACTGATGTAGTAAATGGACCCAGTGCCCTTCCTCAGCAGTCAAATGCAGTCAAAACATGAAAATGCCTAATATAAGTGGCATCCACTGTCCATGATTCGCTGATACTTTCTGATGGCTTAGAAAGTACTGGACCACAAGTGTAGTCCTCAGTAATACATACTTAAAATACAGAAATAGAGTATCTTTATTCAGTCCCAGTTACATTTTGTAAAGCTGTTATTCAGAACACAGTTACAGTTTTATGTGTTTCTTGAGAATGCTTTTGGGATACTCACCCATGGTAAGTCTTTGGTGGACTGCTTCCCTGGCACAGTTCTGAGGAGAATTTCCTGTAGATTGGAATTTTAGCCACTGCTGGTAGACCCATATGACTTGACACTTCCATACACCTGCAGATACAGCTACTTCCTTCCTCCACACTATGGCATTTGGCTACTAAGTAGACTGATAAATCAGTGTGATGGTCGGTTATTAATCTCAGTGTTACTGAGCTCTGCTAAAGTCTGAGTAGACTGATAAATCAGTGTGATGAACAGTTATTAATCTCAGCGCTAGAACTGCATGAGTAATAAGTTGAGCATTGGTGTTGTAGCGGGCTTGTGCCTGCATTTCATATCAAGTTACAGATGTGTTATTAACTGAAGATCACAGTTTCAATATTATAATCAAATATACAAGATGTTTTATTGGAATATGGGGAATTATTTGCTTAGTTCATGAGACAGCAGTGGGATTATGGAAGCAGTTGTGAAGTTGCCAAAGTACGCACAGAGAGCCAAAATTAATAAGTGAATTTTAATGAAAGCCCATAAGAGAAGAACTTCATGAAAAGAACTGCCACCAATAACACCAAGAAACGGTGTGAAAAGTATAACAGCAGAGTGTGCCTTATCAGTATGCATTCTAAATATATTGATAATATAATATAAATATATAGTAATTGGTTGGACCGCCTTCAGCTTTGTGCATGGCACGCATTCGCCACAAGCTTCTGCAGTGTCACACCATTTATTTCTGTCCAGAGTTGCATTATTTTTCCCCAAGATCTTGTATTAATGATGGAAGATTAGAATGACAGGTCAAAATCTTCTCCAGCACACCCCTAAGATTCTCAATGGGGTTCAAGTCTGGACTCTAGGGTGTCCAATCCATGTGTAAAAATGGCCTCATGCTTCCTGTGCCACTCTTTCACAGATTGTGCCAATGAATCCTGGCATTGTCATCTTGGAATATGCCCATGCCATCAGGGAAGAAAAAATAATACCTGGAATAACCTGGTAGTTCAGTGTATTCAGGTGGTCAGCTGACCTCACTCTTTGGGCACATAACAATGCTGAACCTAGACCTGACCAACTGCAGCGACCCCAGATCATAGCACTGCCCCCACTGGCTTGTACAGTCGGCACTGGGTATGATGGGCGCATCACTTCAGCCGCCTCTGTTACTACTCTGGTGCACCCATCACTCTGGAACAGCGTAAATCTAAACTCATCAGACCACATGACCATCTTCCATTACTCCAACCTTTAGGTTTCCTCACAGATTAGCCTCCCTCACCGGTAAGCCTCTCTGATAAGTGGTTTTCCTAAGGCTACACAGCTGTTTAGTCTTAATCCCTCGAGTTCCCTTCACATTGTGCATGTGGAGATGCTCTCACTTTCACCGTTAAACCTTTCCCTGAGTTCTACTGCTGTTTCTCTACCATCTGATTTCCCCAAACGTTTAAGTAATCGCCGATCACCATCATTCAGAATTTTTTTCCGATTGCGTTCCTTCGTCGGAGATGATGTTTCCCCACTGTCCTTCCAATTTTTAATAATACGTTGGACAGTTCATAACCCGTTTTTGTAGTTTCAGCAATCTCCTTAGATGTTTCCTCTGTTTGAGGCCAATAATTTGACCTTTTGAAACAGATTAACAAAGTTTCCACAACCACAGGCCATGTTTTTCAAATGAGAAGTTACTCACTGCATCAGTTAGGGTTAAATAACTTGTTGCTAGCTGAAACATAATCACCCATGCAGTAATTAGCCAATGATTTTCTGCACTTTTGTCCATTTCAACAGCATTATGTATACAGGGTCAGTCACATAAACAAGTCCCTCTGAGATTACTTAACAACAGGACATGGTTTAAAACAAAAGAGTGGGGATTAGACATGCAGGTTGCACGCTGAGTTTTACACACCAAGCATATCTTGGAGTTATTTCTGTAACTGGGGTAGAAAGCTGGCTTTGGCTCTTGCGTTCTGACTGCAGTGTTAACTTTCAGAGGGTCTCAGCACTATGGAATAGTCTTAAATAAATGCTCCCTAACCTTCAAGACAAATAGACATTTACATTTATTTACATTAATGGCATGGTCTGTGCAGTCCAAAGGTGTGTCAAAAGTTCACACATGGCTACGCAAACTTTTGTAAAGCTTTGTAAAGCTTAACGCTTTACTTTCGAATAAGGCACTCATGGATTTATTCAGTCCACATTAAAAACCTCCTACATGGAACTTTACATTAGGATGAAACAGCTTTCCTAGCCTGCAGTGGAGGCTGACAGGACGGGGTTTATTTCTAAACAGTTTTGGGCCAACTCTGTGGCTCTGTCCATCATGACTATTTACTACCACACCAGCCCGTTGTGGATGAGGTAGGACACTTCTGCTCTACACTCGTTGACTGAGATGCAAGAAATTCTGTCCATCTGTTCTAGCTACAGTTTTGCCACAGGTCTATTGCAGTAAATTGGTGTTGCACAATGTAGTGTGTTAGCTTGTTCAGGTCAGCCTGCTGGAAAAAATGCAAGGGGGAGGTGGAATGTCTTGGATAAGATTTTATTTGCTTGATTAATGAAAGCAATAATCATAAAACAAGCTCACTTGACAAAATATTCCTACGTGACTCATAGATAGTTCCCTTATTTTTATCTTAATGCTCCACCTTAGAATAAAAGTAAAGACTTCAAACTCCTTAAAAGCCTTTACCGGAGGATAAATACCCGCAGTGGAGGTTTATATAACAAGATGTTTTTCTTTTTTGCACAACTAAGTATACAGGGGTTGGACAATGAAACTGAAACACCTGGTTTTAGACCACAATCATTTATTAGTATGGTGTAGGGCCTCCTTTTGCGGCCAATACAGCGTCAGTTCAGTTTGAACTCTGGTATGTCACCCATAATGTTGTGTGCATTGCAGTATTTTGAGCAGAACTGTGCTCTTACCTGCTAACTGAACCTTCACACTCTGCTCTTACTGGTGCAATGTGCAATTAATGAAGATTGGCCACCAGGCTGGTCCAATTTAGCCATGAGACCTCCCACACTAAAATGACAGGTGTTTCAGTTTCATTGTCCAAACCCTGTATGTTAGAGGTGAAGATATGGTGGATAAATAATACTGGTTCATCAACAGTATATGTGGTATATCAGGGTATGTGTTCTTTCAGAAATCTCATGAGTTGGAGCTGTTAAGCGTAAACCTTTGACTGGTACTGAGGACTCAGGATTTCCAAAAGGTCTATTCTATCACAATATGTAATAAATAATAAACATAAAAGGTCATTTAAATGATTATTTGATGATTATTAAAAGATTTTACAAATCTGAGGTCTTAGCTAAGACTAAAGTTATCTAAGTCATATGTATGAGGTCCTATTTTAGGCACATGTGTGGTGTTTTGTGGGGAATATTAGAAATCCTAATCTGTTTATTCCAGATTAAATCTGTTTATGACAATACACATGGCCAGCAACACACAAAACACTTTCACCGGTAATAAAATCCTTAAACTGACTGAATCACCGCTATCTGACCTCAGCTGTCACAGCCACAGTACAGACTGTGTAATTTGCTGTAAGACTGTCTAGACCAGAGGTGTGCAATCTTGTCTGCAGCTGGCTGGTATAGTTGCTGGTCTGTCCAACAGATCAGGGGATTGGGGTGTTTTAAGACTGAGACCACCTGATTTAACAAGTAGAATCGGGTGTGCTTGTGCTTGTTTGGAATATCTGCTGGCTCACCAGCCCTTTGTGGATGAGGTAGGACACTTTTGCTCTTAACTCATTGACTGAGTAAACAGATGTCCATCTGTTCTAGCTACAGTGTTGCCACGGGTCTCTTTTTTGCGGAACGCTGGTGTTGCGTATTACAGTTCGTTCAGTTTTTCAGGTCAGCCTGTTGGGAAAAAAAGGCAAGGGGAAGGTAGAATGTCTGATAAGATTTTATTTGCTAAGATTGCACTTATGATTATTGAAAGCAATAATTATAAAAGAAGCTCACCAGACAAAATAGTAGTCCCCATGAACGTGTAGAGTGGTAGTTACTTCAGGCTCTTGCAGATGGCGCTGCATGAGGATGATAGGGCTATAAGTACCTGCAGGGTGTGAGTGATGGGAGCCATAGATTGAGAAGAGGTGCTCCAGTGCAGGGAATGCCTTGTTCCATGTGTGGAAAACGCTCCAAAGCAGATGTTAATGATTGGCTAAAAGGAGGGGCTGCATGTGGGCGTGGCTGAAGACCATAGTGTGAAGGAAGTAGCTGATCTGCAGGTGTATGGAAGCGTACCGTCATACGGTTCTACCAGCAGTGGCTAAAATCCCAGTCTACAGGAAAACCTCCTCGGAATTGTGCCAGGGAGGGCATCCACCAAATCTGGCCCAACTGACCAAAAATGGCCTACATCCAGAAACTTGTCCAGTCCATGCCAAACCTAGTCTCAGCTGTTACTTGAGCTTGTGGAGGTACTATATGCTATTAGGTACGTATTGGTCACTGGTGACTCGTTTTTTGTCCGGTGAATTCATTTTACACAAGTATCAAACGAAGCTGCTTTCAGAACCCACAGGGTACCATCGAATACTGTCAGGACTGTTTCATCAGTAAAAGGGAAAAGGTTATGTTTGCCAGAGCAGAAGATTGAACAGAAGGGAGTAAATATTAATATGACAGTTTTATCTGGAGGAGAAGTTTCAACATGGCAAACTGTCAAAAGATCAGTTCAGGTTCATTAAGAGTCCACTACTGAGTGTATCTCCATTCGTCTTCCCCCTCTCCACCAAGCTTAGTGAGGGAATCCACCTTAGAACCAGACAAAAACACACACTTACTGTGCACTTTACCTTCCGCTTTGCATTTCCTGCTTGGCGTAAACAAGTTTTGTAGTGATGCAGTTCATATGGAAGGACCACTCAGACCTCTTTTCCTTTTAAAAGCCTTATAAGACCCTCTGACCAGGAGAACTCTGAGCAAGAGAGCTCTGAGAAAGAGACACCACAACCATTCAGCTGTTTCATTTCTGTCTGCACTGTCACATGGTCTTGGACGGGCAAGGATTGGCCA
Source organism: Prochilodus magdalenae (assembly GCA_024036415.1). Taxonomy (NCBI): domain Eukaryota; kingdom Metazoa; phylum Chordata; class Actinopteri; order Characiformes; family Prochilodontidae; genus Prochilodus; species Prochilodus magdalenae. The sequence goes on from JAMWET010001164.1 coordinate 72,162, forward strand.
CAACCCAGATATTGGAATTCACAACTATGCGTGTAAAGTCTGCTCTGTTAGCGCCATCTTAGAAATCCACATCTTGTTTTACGGGGTTTGAGTACCAACTGAATGACCACTAAAACCTTATTTCATTGCTTTTCCTTTTTTTCACATGCTCTGGCAGAGACATTTTTTCCAGTAGGAGTGGGTGGGGAACGAGCGAAGCTTCCAAATAGGTGGAAATTTGGACGTGTTTCTTAATTCATGGGCAAAAGCCCCATGCTCTTTCCAAATCCACCATTTTACTGATTTAATTCTTCCATGTTTTAAGATTCCCCTTCAGGAAAATGAATGCCTCATATGAAAATAAACATGAATGTACTTTCTACTGAGTCATTTACCATAAGTATATTTTTGGTTTATGACTAAAAAGCCAATAGGATGCTGGACTTCAGATAACTGTAACTTCTTCAGGGATTTATTGAGGTTTTCTGTGCTACTGAATGTCATGAATGGACTTCAGTGTTCCCGAGTCCACACCCTAGTTTCCCAAAAATGCCATTTACACACACACAGGAATGTGGACTTGATTAGATAGCTCAGCCATTGCTTACCAAGGAAGGCTGATCTGAGTTTTCTAATATGAAATCACCACTGTCGTCAGGAAAGGTTTAGGATTTTGTGATTTGGATTATTAGAATTTCCTAATTTCTCACTCACTCAGCTTCTCTTAGCGCTTTAACTTAGAGTCATGGGAGGTGCTGGGGCCTATCCCAGCATTCAATAGGCAGAAGGCAGGGAGCACCCTGGCAAGGCTGCCAGTCCATTGCAGGGCAGATGGAGAGATAGACATGCACATTCACTCACACACTCCACGCATCTCCAGTTCACCGTACGGCATGTCTTTGGACTGTGGGAGGAACCCGTATAACCCAGAAGAAACCCACACAGTCACAAAGAGAACATCCGAGCTACCCACTGCACCACTGTGTCGCCCATTCCCATAGATTTAGGTATTAATACACTCTGTTATTGTGGTAACTAATTTTTATTAAATTCTATTCTTCAGGGTGAGGCTGGAAGACCTGGGCCTAAAGGCTATCGTGGTGATGAGGGTCCTCCAGGGCCAGAGGTGAGAGATTTGAGCACAGAATACTTGAATTTCTATTGAACTAGGGCATCTGTCTTGTCAAAACTACACTCACTACTCTTACCCTTTCTACATTAGGGACCTAAAGGACCCAGAGGAATCAAAGGAGCCCCAGGAGACAGAGGTCTGATGGGAGAGAGAGTGAGTCATGTTCGGTATCTGTACTAAAAGACATTTCCACACCAAAAAGCACCCAGTGATGGCTACAGTGTTGGCATTTCATTGACAGGGCGATGATGGGCCACCAGGAAATGGAACAGAAGGATGCCGTGGTTTCCAGGTAGAGGTTTTCTCCAAGAAGCCTCCAATAATGATTTGTTATTTCTTGGTGTGTTGTTCTTGTAGGTGATGTCTCGTTGTCTCTTCTCAGGGTTATCCAGGTCCCAGAGGAGATGGTGGAGAACCTGTGAGTATCTAGCAGGCAGCATGGGGTTTCTGTTTTATTAGGATTCACCTCTGGCTACATTTAATAGTGCCTATGACTCATGTCGGGACACAATACCGGTTTGATGTGTAGAGTTTTACGACCGCTGTCCTGGCTCAGCTGCAGGCGAAGCAAATAAACTATATCTGTGAGATTAGAACAAGACGTTGATGCAAAGCCGCTGACTCTAAAGCCCTTTTTCTTTTCTCTATCCTGCTTAAAGGGAAGCAAAGGGACTCCTGGGCCTAAAGGAGATGATGGAGAAGCTGGCGACCCTGGTATAGATGTGAGTTCTTTTTGTCGTAACCAAACCTATCTCTCCTCCAACCCCCATTTCCCTACTCACCCGTTTTTTTTTCGTATCCTCGTCTCTAATCCATCCATTACTTTTCTCCCCTCGTTTTGCATCTGCTTGATATTTTCACAGTCTGTCTGTCTTTCTGTCTACGCTCTGTTTAAGTTGCTGGCTTGTGTGTCAGCTGGAGCACAACGAAATGTGTTACTGAGACTTTCAGTCTTCCTCAGCTCGTCTGTCTGATAACAGTCTGACTCCAGCTTTGAGTTCAGCCAGCTGTGTGTATCATGTTGTCATGGACACATGAAAGCACAGTTCAAGGGGAAAGGGTTTTTTTGTGGGAAGCATATTTTTGCTAGACACATTGGACTTTGGTTGACGTGATTTAAAAGGAAGTCCTGTGAAGATGGTATAGAAGTCTAGGCAGGGTTCCAGGCTTTAACCAGAACAACACACACTCCCCGAGATACACACAGAGTAGAATCGTAAGTTTGTAACAGGTCGGCTCATCCTGCTGGACTGCTAGAAAAGCAGTTGCAGTAACAATTGCAGATAGCTTCTGATTCTCCGTAGCAGCTTTTTCGTCTATTGTTCGTTACGAGGGCCTTTGGAAAGTAAGGCTTACGCCAAGAATGTACTTTTCTGAGGCCAAGCTCCTCAGCTGGCCTGCTGTCTTTAATGGCTCCCATGCGCTTCATATCCGACTGACTGATCCTCAGGCCTCGCAAAACAACACATGTGTAGAGCCAGTGGATTGTGGAGATTGGACACAGTAGTGTTTTTCAGCTTTTGCTTCTGTCGCAAAGAGGAAAGTCATGTGATGTGAGAGCGAGTTGGGTTAGGTAGTTTGCGTGCCCGGTCCTTGTTGGTGAGGAGCAGGAGTATGAACGACACTGGTGCTAAAGTAGAATATGTTGCATTTAAATATTACATTTGCTGTGGGAAGTCTTTTTTTGTCGGCTAGGCTGGCACAAAGGAAGGGAATAAAGTGAATTCAGCCAAGGAGGCAGGCATGCAAGCACAGAAGAGCTCAGATATGTCACGTCGCCACCTGAGAATGCTAACAGCAGACGGCATACATACTTGCATGCTGGGCCATGATGCTACAATAAATCACCTTGGCTTGGAGTAATACACCTGCATCTGCAAAGACTCACATGGTCTCTTAATGTAAACCCTCATCTGCATGTCCAGAGTCTTCTTTTAGAGACTCTGGACGTGCACGTCTTTTAAAATATTCCCCTCTTTAGGAGATGTGTTTAGAGAAAACTGCCTCCTAATTGCTTTCTGAAATGAGTAAACACTCGATAACACAGCACTAAGTCACGGGCATTCTTCACTCTGTCTGTGTTTACAAGACGGTGGAAATATGTAGAACTCGGTCCAAACGAATAAACAGCTCCGGTCCTCTGGGGTGGTCACCAAAACCACAGAAAACGTTCTATAAAGAGTTCTGCCTGGCTAGGCCGTGTTTATTCCCAACGGGTTCTAAAAGCTGGAGGGGTCTAAACGCAGAGACTGACCCTGATAGGCTGGCCATATGGTCATGTTGTCGTGTACGTGTTTGGAAGTTTTGAAGGCTTTTGCTGGTGAAATGCTCAATTAAACGTATTATACAGCTTTCAGCGTTTGCGCTTTTTTGTGCTGGCAGCTTCAGGGCTCGCGCAGAACAGATGTAACGCAATGCTTTAATTTCAGTCCACAGTCGTGTTCTCAGCCTCCATATGAGCTGACAGTAAGGGTGGGGAGGACATAGCTCGTTCCGACTCAAGCTTCTCATTGGAAAGAAAGCAAGTAAAGGTCGGTCTCAGTGATGTCATGCTCCGGATCCTGTAAGACTGTGATGTCACGAAAGCTGGCGTACACCTGGAACCCATATTGAGAGCTCATGGTTTGGTCAAAGAAATGGATCTAGGCAGATTCCCCATCCTGTTTGCCTCTATATTCTGAGACACATGAGGAGGCCTCCAGTTGAAGTTGGCTTATGATGAATAGCCTGTTATCGCACATGCTTATCTTAAAACAACGAGCTCAAATCTTGGACTCCTTTAAGCGATTATCAGCATGGCTTATTCAAGGCTCTGTGAACTAGCTCAGATGTTGTGTCAGTCACACCAAATAAACTCATAAAGAAAGCTTGGTTTTGGACTCTCTGGGATGCTGGATGCCTGCAACACTGCTGGCGATCCTGGAGAATGCCTCCCACCCCATTCACAATATGGAACTAATCTAAAGAGCACCTTTAGGAATCTACTTCAATGTGCAAGAGAACAACTAGGCAGGCATTCTCCTTGCTCCTTGCACATCAGGATTCCCAGAATAGTTAAATACTCTCATCGTGATAATGAACAGTTGCCTGATTAGATTGCAGGGCTGTTCAAAAAGGAGGTAAAGGTTACCAGAAACTATAAATGATTAAATATTCAGACTGAAATGAGAGAAATTTATTGAGCTAGGGACAGAGCTGTAGAGGTGTCCTGTGATAATCCATTTCATGCAGCTTGAATATCCTCACACAGTTCCTGCAGATGGTGCAGTTGGGGTGGAGGTGAAGTGACCCCAGGCCTTCTGGACATGTGACGCGTAACAACAAACTGTTCATCTTGGTGCTGACCATCGTGCCTCTACACACAGATTCGTTGTTCATCTCCACCAAGACAAAAGCAGGACTCGTCACTGAAGATGACCCACTGCCATTCTGAGTCACTACATGACAGTCTGGCATGACACCATTGCGGTCTTGGGTGACGCTGACGTGGTGTTAAGGGCAGTTGTCGTAACAGCCCTGTGAGTCCTGCGTCGTTTAGTTGTCTGTCCATGGTGCGGGCACTAACAGGATGACACACAGAGGACATCACTGCTCACTGAATGTCCGTAGTCGTATCACATCACGGTTGAATCATTCGGATGGCTCATGATGTCAGACCTACCCAGCAAGTTTCATTCCAGGCGATTCTTCTTTTAATGCCGAGTGTAAATCAATCTGAAAATTTGAACATTTGAATGCGATCTGAACTTCATTTGAACTCCATGACCTTTTTTTTGGAAACCCCAAGCACTGAACTGTGGACTTCATTACTTATATATAATATAATATTTATATTATATTAACTTCATATTGCTATTTTAATCCACAAGTTCCATTTTTTTAGTCTTTGATTTTAACCCCCAAAAAACTGGACAACTGTGAAAAGCCTTCATATGGTTGCAGCTTCCTCATTTCATATAGTTGCAGCTTCCTCATTTCAACATCTGCTGCATGGCTTGTGGGCCGAACCACATTGGTTTTGACAGAACAAAGTAAAAACATATGACATCAGAGAGACGTCTGAGCCTTTGGCCCAGTATAAAACCAGGAATGCTGTGGCGGCAAGAGGTAAATAGTGACAGAAGAAAGACAACTGAGGAAAAAAAGGAGTAACAAAGAAAAACACTGTTCAAAACACAGCTATCCGTCATATCATATCTACTGTCCCCTAGCACAATGTTTAGCAAGCCTACCTCCTCACTCTTTGTGCTGTTTGCCATAAAAGGCCCAGCAGTGATTTTTTTTGGAGCATATTGACAATGGAAACTCTTCACCATGTGCCACAGAGATAAAGCATAAGCAAAATAACCAATGATTAGCAAAAGTACAGTGATCATGAATTTGTATTTTGCACTCCATTTTACAAGCGGGCCTTTGGCTTTCTAGGACCCCAGTGAGGGTGGAAAAGGTGAACTGTGCATATGAGCAAGCTTGGTTTTTTTTTTTTTTACACTTAATGGGCGATAAAAACCGAAATGGCAGGCCAGCCAGTTAAAACAAACTTGGTAGGGTTAACATAAACTGTAGTGATTGAATGCATAATCAAGGCCCAGATGCGGAAAGCCTCTGATCAATCATCTGTCCAGTTTACAGGACATGGAAAGATTTTGCCATTGATGTGACCTTCGTAGATTACACATGCAGCCATATGGTGCTAGTTTTGTATAACAGCCGCAGTACATGGCATGTCGCTGGTCTTTTTGAGCTGTACGGCCCGTCACTCCTGAGTGCATAAGGGTTTTATAGTGACATTTTTTCTGTGTTTAGTTGCTCTGCTCTGCTTTTTAGGCCGTATTTAGCTCTTGGGCCGTTTCCTGTGGTATGTTTCTGTACATTCCAGGGTTTCTATCTTCCTTTTATGCTCTGTTTCTATATGTTTTCCATACATGTCTATGTGCATAAGAATGGAGGTTAAGTTTCAAGTTTCTGACAGGATTAACAGGAAAATGCTGATTCTATATTCTGGCCTACTAATTACATTGTAGAGCCATTCTGCACTGAGTGAGACATAGGGCTGCACAGTGTGACATAGGGCTACACAGTAAGACATAGGGCTGCACAGTGTGACATAGGGCTACACAGTAAGACATAGGGCTGCACAGTGAGACATAGGGCTGCACAGTGAGACATAGGGCTGCACAGTGAGAAATAGGGCTGCACAGTGAGAGATAGGGCTGCGCAGTGAGACATAGGGCTACACAGTGAGAGATAGGGCTGCACAGTGTGACATAGGGCTGCACAGTGAGACATAGGGCTGCACAGTGTGACATAGGGCTGCACAGTGAGACATAGGGCTGCACAGTGAGACATAGGGCTGCACAGTGAGACATAGGGCTGCACAGTGAGAGATAGGGCTGCACAGTGAGACATAGGGTTACACAGTGAGACATAGGGCTGCACAGTGTGACATGAGGCTACACAGTGAGACATAGGGCTGCACAGTGAGAGATAGGGCTGCACAGTGTGACATAGGGTTACACAGTGAGACATAGGGCTGCACAGTGTAACATAGGGTTACACAGTGAGACATAGGGCTGCACAGTGAGACATAGGGCTGCACAGTGTAACATATGGCTGCACAGTGAGAGATAGGGCTGCACAGTGTGACAAAGGGTTACACAGTGAGACATAGGGCTGCACAGTGTAACATAGGGCTGCACAGTGAGAGATAGGGCTGCACAGTGTGACATAGGGTTACACAGTGAGACATAGGGCTGCACAGTGAGACATAGGGCTGCACAGTGAGTCATAGGGCTGCACAGTGAGACATAGGGCTGCACAGTGAGTCATAGGGCTGCACAGTGAGACATAGGGCTGCACAGTGAGTCATAGGGCTGCACAGTTTATTGCCTGTTAATACTTTTCACATTAATGGCTTTTAGGAAATTGTTGCTGAACGTTACTCTCTAACAAATGACATGCTTCTTTGTTGTGTGCTATAAGGCTTCTCACCAACCCACGGATTTCCAGATGAGTTTCTGTGGGTGTTTTAGCGGAATGGGACGTTCGTGTGATCCAAAAGACATGCATAATTTTGGTCAACATAATGCAGACCAATCTTTAATCATGTCATTAGAGGTTCACCAGTATATGTCAGTATACTGCAACTGCAGAAAAACCACAGTCTGTATATTTTTTACTGTATCTAGCATGGTCAGGAGTCCTGTTGAATAGAGTTGTTTCTATTGAACTAGTGCACTGATTTGCTCACCTTTCGATTGCTAGAGTGATATTAGCTGCATTAGGAATAGCCTGTCTGGAGGAGTCAGTTACAGATTTTTTCGTTCTTGAAATATCACAGTTCAGAATCTTGTTCAGCCCTTACGTGGCACAATTCTTTTGCACGTCTCATTGTTGTAATGGCTCTGGTTCCTTAGAATAAACCTCTCTGAGATAAACTCCTCTGCTATCAGATGGGCTTTTAGCCTCTTCCAGTGGTCGGCTGTTGCTTCTCATCTCCTATTATAGAGTTGCAGTCGTCTTGTGAGCTTCCCAGATGTCCCAAAAGTGGACATTGCCCCCACTGTACAATCCCAATGTTACCAGAGTGGGACAAAAGACGCTAATATATGCATTTAACATACGTACTGCTTATAGATTTACAACATGACACGCAACCTAAAATGTTCCTGGCTGCTCTTGTGCTTCTCAAAAGTCGACATTTAGTCTCTGCTAACCCTAAATCTGAACCACTTTTGCACATCTGCCCCGCATATATCATGGCTGATATATGTTTATTCCTCCATCCTCAGCCTGGAGTTTCTCTTAAAGCATATTCTGCTTTTCTACTCATGAGAACTATTTGGAAATGTTTTCAAGTGTTTATAAACATCTCATGGGGCTCGAGCTGCCTCTCCCTGGCCCGGGGGGCCTCGCATGATCCGATAATCTAACGAGTTAATTATAGTGAGAGAAAACAATGCAGCCGACAGAGCCCTGGTCATCCCGTCCCTCCTATTAGACCCTGCGTGTGGCTGTGATGCTTTAAATGACCTGTAAATGGTGGAGTTCCAAGGTGATCAAGTCAACATGGAAGCTGTGGCTATGAGAGTGTGGCAGGTGGTGGATATTATCCGGTCAGAATGGCGTTAATTAAAGAGTACAGTGTCGTTGCAGTGGGTTATGGGACTGAGAAAAACAGGCATAGATAAAATACAGAGTTGTTTTTGTTGCCCCATTTTATGACGACCTTCATCTGAAACACATGCATCATGTTGAGTACTGACATGCTACAACACTGTGTGAGGTTTGTGTGTTTGTTGCATGTTTCTAATGGGCCACAGCAAAGTGCAGAATGCACGCACATGATATCATCTTCGAAATTGTTGGCACTGGATGTGACGTGTTTGTTTTGCTATGAGCCAGTTGGTAAACGTCTGTTGCACTTTGTTGTTTTGTGACAGTTGAATTATTTGAGTTAGCTATTAACAGTTACTTCAATCTTACAATTTGTAATCAAGTGTTTTCCCTGTGTTGGTGTATCTGATAACAGCCAGGGCTGCCAATTGGTTGTTTTGGTGTGACACAGTTCTGCATCTTATGCTGTGCCAGGAAATCTCCAGTTCACCGACCTACACACAGACTTGCTTAGGGGGCTATATCACATTCAGTAACTCAACAATTGGACTACCAGTTAACTAATCAACTTACACGTTGCCTGTACATGTGAAGAGCTGTTACAATGAAGTGTTGTTGCAATGCTCTGACAGACTGAAGCCTGGTACATCTACTAATTGGTTAGTAGGTTGCCAGGCTAAACACTGAGATGTAACCCTACCAAACTGAAATGTAGGAATATGTGAGAAGTCGACTCTCACTTTTTCACAGCTCCAACCATTTTTGTTGCAAAACACTTGTGATCAGTATATCTTTGCTTAGCAAAACTGATCTACGGTACTCACCTTCCAGGCATTCCAGTGACCAATTCACGGCTTTGATGTGATTGGTAATAATACACTTGCTCTTGTTTTCTGTTTCTTGGAGCAGCATTATGTAAGAATTGGTATCGTTGCTTTTGGGGTTCTCCCACATTTATGGTATCCAGCTTTGCGCTAGCCCCATTCAGCAGTTTTACATGTGCACTTGTTGACAAGCTGTGGTTTTAGCCTACATCGCAATCGTTCATAAACAGCATCAACAGAAAGAAAACACTGCTGTTAGATTTCCCTTGTTTTGCCCTTAGTCTGTCTTGCATCTTTTTACCTCTTTCAGCTCATGCCAACGAGTGAAACCCAGTCCCAGAATTCGGACTGTGACTGGTCTCTTTCTTGGTCACTCGGCCATTCTCTTCTTTGCTACCTCCGATAGCATCTTCGGCCATGACATCCATGTTGGCAATACCAAGCTGGTTTCTTCTTAGAGCTACCTGAAGACCCAAAGTTGTTATTGTGTGGCATTGTGCTTGTCTTGTGGTCTTGTGATCTAGCACTTTAGCAGGCGTTCTCGGCCCAGAGTGGCAATGACAGACCCCATTCTCCCTATGATAAGTCAGAGTACCAGCAAAATTATTTTGAAGCTATCATGTGCCACTGGAAGGACCATAGACCTAGATATGAAGTATTGCAGCGTAATGGACTATGGCCCACATGTTCACATAGACTGTAAAACAAGTGCAGGCACTGATTGGAGCTGTCTTATATTCCACAGAACAATCAACCAGGACGCCCTGGAGCTAAAGGAGCAAAAGGCCACAGAGGACCTGAAGGAAGGCCAGTGAGTAAAGAGCACATGCATCTTTTACTACACTTGTCATAGAGCATGTTTATCGTAGTGTTCTACTTTGTGTAGTGTACTGTATAAGCAGAATGTCAGAAATACTTTAAACACACACACAACAAGCAAAACTGTGAAACAGCGTAATAATAATCTTCATGTGTTTTATAATAATAATAATAATCTTTTTACTAGAGCATGTTTCGTAGTAGTGGCACCTCTAAGTGCTCTCCAGACAGTTGTCATCAGTATTAGAAGAGACTATGAGTTTTAAGGAGCCAAAGTTAAAGGATGTTTTAAATGGTAATTAAAAAAGTGAGCACTGTGATTGACTGTCCAATAAAAACTGGAATTGAGTTACACGGTTTAGAAGCAGAGTAACTGAAAGAGTCTTTCCAAGTCTGCTGTGAGAACACCTTTACAGTGATCAACTCTGCTGTAAGAGGATCGTAACTGTGATCAACTCTGCTGTAAGAGGATCATCACAGTGATCAACTCTGCTGTAAGAGGATCATCACAGTGATCAACTCTGCTGTGAGAGTATCATCACAGTGATCAACTCTGCTGTGAGAGTATCATCACAGTGATCAACTCTGCTGTGAGAGTATCATCACAGTGATCAACTCTGCTGTGAGAGTATCATCACAGTGATCAACTCTGCTGTAAGAGGGTCGTCACAGTGATCAGCTCTGCTGTAAGAGGATCATAACTGTGATCAACTCTACTGTAAGAGGATCGTAACTGTGATCAACTCTGCTGTAAGAGGATCGTAACTGTGATCAGCTCTGCTGTAAGAGGATCGTAACTGTAATCAACTCTGCTGTAAGAGGATCGTCACAGTGATCAACTCCGCTGTAAGAGGATCGTAACTGTGATCAACTCTGCTGTGAGAGTATCATCACAGTGATCAACTCTGCTGTAAGAGGATCGTAACTGTGATCAACTCTACTGTAAGAGGATCGTAACTGTGATCAACTCTGCTGTAAGAGGATCGTAACAGTGATCAACTCTACTGTAAGAGGATCGTAACTGTAATCAACTCTGCTGTAAGAGGATCGTCACAGTGATCAACTCCGCTGTAAGAGGATCGTAACTGTGATCAACTCTGGTGTAAGAGGATCGTCACAGTGATCAACTCTGCTGTAAGAGGATCATCACAGTGATCAACTCCGCTGTAAGAGGATCGTAACTGTGATCAGCTCTGCTGTAAGAGGATCGTCACAGTGATCAACTCTGCTGTAAGAGGATCGTAACTGTGATCAACTCTGCTGTAAGAGGATCGTCACAGTGATCAACTCTGCTGTAAGAGGATCGTAACTGTGATCAACTCTGCTGTAAGAGGATCATCAAAGTGATCAACTCTGCTGTAAGAGGATCGTAACTGTGATCAACTCTGCTGTAAGTGGATCATCACAGTGATCAACTCTGCTGTAAGAGGATCGTCACAGTGATCAGCTCTACTGTAAGAGGATCGTCACAGTGATCAACTCTGCTTGTAAAAAACACAACAATGAGCTCCTCTGCATCGCTGTGCAGTAGAAACGGTCTGACATTAAAAAACTGAACTCAGATGCTGAGTCCCCCAGACTTCCTACTGCAGGTTATTCATAGCTGAAGACCCAAGTCTGTCATAAAACATTTTATATCAAAAATCATCTTTTGTAATTAAGTAGAAACTTTTTGACGTCTGCTGAGAAACATCACACAGCTTGTACGTCTGTCTGAGTCCAGATTATCAAAAGCAATAGAAAATGCATAGCAATGAAAGTTTATATCATGTCCCCTAATGACATCACCTAGAGCTAACATGTACGATGGAACGAATGTCATATGTTTTCACAGTTGTTCAGTAAAACCTGCCCTCTACCCCATATAAAGGCGACGCGTTACTGCTTAGCGTGATATTTTCCACATGCTTGTATTCACACACCAGTGAAATATGACCAGGCTTATGTGCCGTCATATTAATGTCACTCTTGCTAAGAGATAATTAGATCTGTGAAAAACACATGGAACAAAACACTCTCAGATCATGCTGCAGGGAACGCCGAGTTTCAGCAAAGACAGAACACTCTGTTCACACCAGAGGACACAGGAGAGTTTAGTCCACAAACCTTTCACAAAGGCCAAATAAAAATGCATAACAAAAAGAAAACAACTTTATGGTGGCCTGAATATAGCATGCAAAACAAACATAACTACCTCTGACCTCCTAGATCAGCTCTGTGAGATCCAGTCTGAGGAGCTGCTATACACAAGCCAGAGGAAAGTACTGACAACATCTGATAAAATGTGCTCGTATTCCAAGGAACAGCGAATTAAACCTCTCTAGCCGCGTTCAGTGTTTTGGGTACATTCGAGCATATTTCTCCAGTGCTGATGATGAACGCTGTCTGTGAGTTACGAGCCTGTGGGAAGAGAGTTCAACCACTCTCAGGCAGCAATTCCACCGTGCTCTTCTCTGCTCCTGGACAGCATCCCGAAAAGGAGGAGACTTTCTCAGCCTCAAAAATGCTCTTATTTGGAGCTGGATCTCTCCGGAGCTGTGTCTTCTTTTCTTATGGCAGGGCCCCTCCTGTGTACTCTTTAAGAAAACAGAGACTGACCTTAGCGCTAGTTTGTTTGTGTCCAGGTCAGTGTTATAGAGGGAGGATTTAGTGGTAGCATTCGTTGCGGTTATCAGTGTAAGCTGAGCAACTCTGTATGTCATTGCTTTTCCTTTCTGCTTTGTTTCCCATGTCCAGGGACCTCCAGGACCACCTGGGCCTGCAGGAGCTGATGTAAGTTGGTCTTGAGGGCTTTAGTACATGATTGTTAGCATTCGCCAGAATGTCTTACAAGCAGTGGTTTCCATACTGAACACTTTCTGATCTAAATCAACGCTGATAGTTTTGAAACACTGGTTCGTTCACATTTCACATGAACACACCTTTGGGTTTAAAGGTGTTTACAAATAGGGCCTAGGGCCAAACAGATGTACCATCTGATCACCACCAGATCACTGCTGTGCAGAGATCAGTATCATGCGTAGATAACGCCAGGCCAGATATGATAGTGTGGTCTCAGGAGTGGTATGTGAATGAAAGCCAGGGATGATATGATTTATTAGGACTAACTGTGGTTATCCTTCTGTCTGGGAAGAAATATGCTCCGAGAGAGACGCAGCTTTCTTGCGTTATTTGCACGTCTCTGGAGAGAGTTGTGCAGACTGCACTAATTAAAACAAGATGGACTTTCGCAGCTCCATTTTGTGCAGCAAAATGGTGGCCTGAACATTAGTTACAGAAGATTCAACATCTCCCTCTCTCTCTCTCTCTCTCTCTCTCTCTCTCCCTCTCTCTTTACACTCTCTCTCTCTCTCTCTTTACACTCTCTCTTTATACTCTCTCTCTCTACACTCTTTCTGTTTACTGTCTCTCTCTACTCTTTCTTTCTCACTCTCGCTTTCTGTTTACTGTCTCTCTACTTATTCTTTCTCACTCTCTCTCTTTCTGTTTACTGTCTCTCTCTCTCTACTCTTTCTTTCTCACTCTCTTTACTCTCTCTCCTTAGTCTCTCTCTCTACTCTCTTTCTCACTCTCTTTACTCTCTCTCTTTAGTCTCTCTTTCTCTCTCTCTCTCTCTCTCTCTTTTTACACTCTCTCTTTACACTCTCTCTCTACACTCTCTTTCTGTTTACTGTCTCTCTCTACTCTTTCTTTCTCACTCTCTCTTTCTGTTTACTGTCTCTCTCTCTCTACTCTCTTTCTCACTCTCTTTACTCTCTCTCTTTAGTCTCTTTCTCTCTCTCTCTCTCTCTCTCTCTCTCTTTTTACACTCTCTCTTTACACTCTCTCTCTACACTCTCTTTCTGTTTACTGTCTCTCTCTACTTATACTTTCTCACTCTCTCTCTTTCTGTTTACTGTCTCTCTCTCTCTACTCTTTCTTTCTCACTCTCTTTACTCTCTCTCCTTAGTCTCTCTCTCTACTCTCTTTCTCACTCTCTTTACTCTCTCTCTTTAGTCTCTCTCTCTACTCTCTTTCTCACTCTCTTTACTCTCTCTCTTTAGTCTCTCTTTCTCTCTCTCTCTCTTTTTACACTCTCTCTTTACACTCTCTCTCTACACTCGCTTTCTGTTTATTGTCTCTCTCTACTTATTCTTTCTCACTCTCTCTCTTTCTGTTTACTGTCTCTCTCTCTCTACTCTTTCTTTCTCACTCTCTTTACTTTCTCTCTTTAGTCTCTCTCTCTCTCTTTACACTCTCTCTTTCTCTTTACTCTCTCTCTTTTTCTATATCTTTCCCTCTCTATCTCGCTCTCTCTTTCTCTGTTTACTCTCTCTCTCTACTCTCTCTTTCTCACTCTCTCTCTCTCTCTCTTTACTCTCTCTAACTTTTTGCTGTTTTGTTTTTGTGGCTGTAGGACTGTGAAATTCTGGATATCATCATGAAGATGTGCTGTAAGTAGCGTGTTATAATACCTGCATAATTCATACATCATCCGTAGATAATGGTATCCTGTCCTTAATGTGTAGTAAGCTAACAATGTAGGGTAGACCCGGTAGACATACAAATGGTGGCAAGGCATGACCCATTAAAGGATTATGGCTAAACTGTACATTTATGCCTCTGACCCAGAAAAGCAAGATATAAACTGAAACTACTTCTGAATTGGTAAATGGTAGCCAGTTTAGAAAGATGGAGACGCTTTAAAGGAACGATATGTAAGATTTTTAGTTTAAAACATTCCAAAATTAGCTAAAATTATCAACAGAAATGAAAGAAATTACAGTGTTGACAGTGTGTCAAAGACGCCTATGTATTGTGTTACAGAGATGTCTACTGAAGGAAGCATGTTAACCAGCAGGCCCCGTCCAATTTTTACCTCAACCAGGGCTGAAAGATTAATCGATTTTATATTAAAATCGCAGAAGAGTTCAGTCTTCAAATCGCAAGAGCTGCTATTTTATATAGACTGTTTATCAAAACCGTGTCTTATATGTGGAATACTAACATAATATCAGAGCTCATAAACTACCTGTAGACGAGTTAGACCAATCAGAGGCAGCCAAACACCTATATGCTGCGACCCCACAACTACAGCTAACAACAGCAACTAGCTTTTTTCTTAATCACCAAACATCAGGCCGCATTACTGATCAGAAAAATCCCAATTGGACTTCCTTCCCAATTCGTTCAGCCCTAACCTCAACACTAGGTGATAGGGAGTCACTGTAGCATTTTGTCAAAGCAGTCCAATGAGAGGGGATGAAGAAGTAGCACTGCCCACTGTCAGTCATGTTTAAGGTGCTGCTCCAAAGTTCATGGATGAAGCAGTGGCCACAGCTGATGAATACATTAACGTGTACATGTGTAAACTGGTGCACCCGCTAGTATTAGTCCTACCCCCACCACAGATCGGCGACGTTTGCTCCCACCTATGATCCCACACGGGAGTAAATGACGTCCAATATTTGGCATACTCTCACTCACTAAATAGGACATAGCCTGATTTATTCATAGATGTTAGCTTGTAGAGTTTGCTATCTGAAACTGAGCAGGGTCAAGCACTGTCCATCAGAAGGTTTATGTGTTATTGGCATGATATGAAAGTGATTAGTCAGTCATTGGCATAGTGGCATTTTCTCATTCTGCTGGATGAGTTTAATCATTTATCCATTTATTTAATGTGTCAGCACCTTAAGGTGTTTGCACCACCATGTCTGGAGGTGTGGTATGCATGTATATCTTGTCCATGACTGAAAGATATCGGTGCTATAAGGAGTGGGTGCTATACAGGTTTGAAAAGACAAATATTTTTTTCTGCAGCTGCATTCTCCCAGTAGGTAGTCTGGTTTATACTGGTTAGGAGCTTGCCATTGTGAAGCAGCATGCACCCCTTGTCCTTGAAAACATCTCAGATCCCAGCACAGATTGTTTTTCTTTCCGGAAAATCATTTTCTGTATCCGTAACTGCACTATTTAATGTTCTACTGTGCTGTTGATGTTTTAATCACTTCCTGTCCACACAATTCTATGGAAATTCACATTCTCGTGGGTTTTCTTTTCTTTCTTTCAGCTTGTTGCGGTGAGTACGCCTTTTTTTTGTTCTTGTACTTTGAAGTGTAGAAGAGGAAATGCCTTCAAAGTGTATTTGGTTTGGATTAGTGTTTGTTATCCTTCTTTCTCATCTGTTAGATACAACGGCTGATAAACAGTTGCTTCGGGAATTGTGGTTTAACATGTTCTTGTTTGTTCAGAGTGTAAGTGTGGACCCCTGGACATCGCCTTTATTGTGGACAGCTCTGAGAGTATCGGTGCCGGCAACTTTGCCATTGCTAAAGACTTCATCATAACTGTCATTGATAGGCTCATGAAGGACCAGCAAGTCAGAGTAAGTCTCCGGTGTGGGCCATATCGCCTTTATTGGAACACTGACCGTGATTCATTAATGTAGTCCAGAGTCAAGCTCCAGAAATAGCGCCCAAGTCACGGCATTGGAATGAGTGGTCATTTGAGAGCAGCTGATGCATCAGCTACAGCTGGGTGGAAACAATCAATAATCACTTACTTACTCTATTTACAAACAGCAAGCTTCAGTTTACCCTCGTATCCCTGCCACTTATAGGAAACATGACCCGGTTTATGTAGGTGTCGTGAAAGAGGAAAACATTTGGCAAGCTCCCAAGCCAATGGCATGAGAGAATATAAGTGACAGACAGTATGGAAGGAACTAAAATGATTAGTGAAATGAACCTCGGTTTAGCCCTTAGCATAGCTGCCACTGCCTCCGTTGGTCACGTATAAGACAAATGACATGCATTTTTTCCGAGCCAGAGAAGCTGTTGTGTGCTGGCATTAATCTATATACAATATGTATATAAAAATATGTTACATTTACTTCAGTTTTTAAATGTAATAGCAAGATTATACATCAAATAAACCAAAATAGGTTTTCATAAGCATTTAACATATAAATATAATCCACATAAATGCAGTTCGGTTTAGTCTATCTATATATAGAACAGAGGTTTTAACTAAATTAATTTTGAAAATGCAGGTGTAACCCGGGCTCTTTCGTAGCCCCATTCTGCGTTGTGTTCAAATTAGACAGGACCTCGACAGGATCTGCATCAGTTTATTCTGCGCAAGAGTTTTCGCACACAGACAGACAGTGTTAGACCAGCAGCAATCGCACCGCAAATCTACCTGCCGATTAAAACCAAGTTACAGTTACAGTATACATGAAATTACAGGCTACACAGTTTGGACAATATACAATAAGCGACCATCAACCTATGTACTGTCTAGCTAGTATAGCTTTCTGTTGCTAGTTGCAGGCCACGCTGTATTAAGCTCAATATCATCACAGAGCATCAAAAATATGGATTAACTACAGGATCAAACACTGCTTATCTTTCAGTGGAGTCAACCAGATTCCAGTGTACATGTGTTTTGCTTATGTATGTCGAAATTAACCTAAATAATATACCGAGAAAAGAGCGATTGAAAAGAGGCTACCTCACACATCAGCGCGTGAAAAAAAAAAAAAGAACAAGACTGATGCTTCCCCGGTATTTTACCCTCTGAATGCCCCACCCACACAGTCACTTCTTCAAAATAAATGTCGTTTATAACTTAACAATGATACACATACATATATATATATATATATATATATATATATATATATATATATATATTTATTTAAAGTAAGTTAGCTAAAATCTAGTGAAACATCTTTCACAGCATTAATCCTGCTACACAAGCATGTAAACATGTTGTATAGGTTAGTTAGGTTAGATGGAGTTAGCTTTGATATCAGTGGTATCAGCCGATAAGGATCAGGTGTCATATCAGAACAGGAATAACAAAATCACTACATCACTAGCACCTATAGGGGCAAAAACACAAAATCTGACCACAAGAGCTGACCACGGACACATTTTAGTGGAGGAGACTGAAGTAAAAACTGAGATTATTATAAATATTGTTGTGATAAAGTAGATGATATGCTAATATTATGAGCCGACTATATTTATAGCGTTTAGCTGACGCTCTTCTCCAGAGCGACTTACAAGGTTAATCATATTACAGGTAGGCCAGTGTAGCGTTAGTGTTAGGAGTCTTGCCCAAGGACTCTTATTGGGGATAGCACAGGGTAGTCACCCAGACCAGGATTCAAACCCCAGTCTCTCACATGTGGTGGTCCAACCTGGGTAGTGGTGTTATCCGCTGATCTACACCAACCACTAGCCAATATCACTATCAAGTCCACCTGCACAGAAATGGAAAAGCATGAATATGGTTCCCCTGGCTGGCAATGCAAGAACCAATGAAACGAGTGGTAAATAGCACAATGATCTGGTTAATGTAGTGACCCTACTGCTTAAAATCTCTACATCTTAATGCATTTTCAGGATAGTAGCTGACTTGTATCAGTCCTTGCACTAGGCATTCCGCCCCCCACACAGTTACGCCAAAACACCCAATGAAACCATGGTGAAATATGGGTTTAACCATATGGAGCTTTAACTGTATGCAGCTTTGTTGTTATTTTAATCTATGATTTAAACAGCCAGGACACCTTTAATAATAACCTAACCACCTCCTTCCATGCTGTGTACAGTTTAGTGCAAATGAGTCCCGGGTTGGTGTGGTGCAGTACAGTGGAGCCAGCGCACAGGAGGCCGTAAGACTGGGTGACCCCAACATCCAAACCCTAACTGACCTCAAGCAGTACGTTGGGCACAGAAACACAGTTCATCACAGTTCAGTTTGTCTGTAATTATTAACTTTGCTTGCATGTGCATATGTTCAATCACATGTCTGGTTTTTCTATTCAGGGCTGTGAAAAACTTGCGCTGGCTGGCTGAGGCCACCTACACCGGAGAGGCCCTTCAGTACTCACTTAACAATATGATTGACCGGCTGGTGAAGGAGAAGAGCATAGTGATTGTTCTGACCGATGGCCGTTCAGATACCACTAGAGACAATGTGCCTTTGAACGTGCTGTGCGGCAAAGGGCTGAAGGTAAGAGGTTTAGCATTATATACTCTCATCATGAAAAGAACAGCTGCACTCAGAAGGAAGTGTGGGATTGCGGTGCTATTGGGAAAGAAGATAGAGGTCACCAGGAACAATACATGATGATGAATTTAGACTGATATGGGCAATATGTATTGAGCTACACATACAGAAGTAGCGTCTCTCAGTATGGTGTCAGGCCGCCATGTTTGCTAACGCAACATGCCAGACAACTCTGGTTGTAATGGTTCCTAATGGTGTCCTGTGATAATCCATCCCATACAGCTTGAATATTCCCACACAGTTCCTGCAGATGACACCAGGCAACACATGACAACGAAAGCTCATCTTGGCGGTGACCACTGTGCCTCCACACACAGATTTGTTAATCATCTCCACTAAGACAAAAGCTGGATTTGTCACGATGACCCGCTGCCCACTGCCATTCCGAGTCACTGCCCGCTGCCATTCCGAGTCACTCTATGGCAATCTGCCAGGGCTCCATTGCAGTCTTTGGTGACGTTGATGTGGGGTGAAGAACAGTTGTCGTAGCCTGTGTGCATGTAGTCCTGCATGAAGAAAGGGCATCACAGCTAGCTGAATGGCTGCAATCGTGGCTGTTGGGTCAGTCAGATACATCGATAAAGACAAATCGCCCTTGCCTACGTCAAATGCGTGCCAGAGTGAGAAACTTGAACCATTCAGATGTCTCACAAAGTCAAACCGACCCACCGAGTTACATTCCTGTCGGCTGAATCCTTCTGGGTGCAGCTAACCTTTTGATGAAGAAAGTATTTAGCCTTCAATGACTTCTGTCCCACAGATACAAAGGAATAGTGAATAAAACAGCTAAAAGGTTTTGTTGTTCAGTATGTACTGTATGATGCTGTGTGATGTATGACACTGTAATTTTCACTTTGGTAGGTTGGTGGTGTCGGTGTCGTAGACTATGCAGGTAGACAACCTAGGACAGAACAACTGGATGAGGTGGTCTGTCTGGATGATCCCAGAAAAGGCTTCTCCTTTGTCCTTGACAATTTTGGCTTGCTCCTGGATGATAGCTTCCTGCAAAACTTGACAGAAAGAATGTGTGAAGGTAAGATGCTTTACTGTAGTTCCCGGATCAGTCAATAGACTTGGGATTTAGAAAGAAGTTTTAAGTTCAAGTTTCAGGTTTATTTGTCATATGCACATGTCAGGACATTTATGCATTGAAATGCTTGTGGTGAGGCTCAGGTTGGTGCTCTATATACTCTCTATATGCATACTGAACATTAAAATAAAGATATATAAAAGTTATATTAAATAAATATAAAATACACAAAGATACAGAATATACAAAGACAGAAGGGATCTGTAGAAATTCTGATATATACATTTATGAGACAGGTATAGTCTCAGAGAGAGTGGAGCTCAAATAAATATAAATATGTATGTTTATGTCTATTTCTGTTGTATAAAGTGACTTAGTGATGTCCATAGCAGTGCTATATAGAGTATTAATAATAAAGTGTCCGAGTGCAGTGGTGTTGGTGAAAGGTTCACAGCTTGTTCAGGAACCTGATGGCTTGTGGGTAGAAACTCACTCAATGCGCTTTGTGTCTTGTTTTTTCCCACAGACAAGAAGTGTCCCACTTACACTTGTCCAAGTAAGTGATTCTTGTAATGATACTTATTTAAAATATCCCCCATGTGTGCTCTTGCTGTTGATGGTAAACATTTTGTTAAGCTTCTTCCAAACAAATGTTTATGGCTATAAATACACATTGTCTGGAATAAACAGTTTGATTTGGGCTTTTAGACACACATAAACTTTGAATGACAGAGGATCCAAACTGGAACCCACTGACGGAAGATGTGGACTACATATTGATAATTTACACTCATCAACAACAGAATAGTTGCACCCAGAAGGAAGTGCAATGCTATTGGGAAGAAAGATAGAGGTTACCAGGAACAATAAATGATGATACATTTAGACTGATATGGAGAATATTTATTGAGCTACACATACAGAAGTAGTGTCTCCCAGTATGGGGTCAGCATGTTTGCTGACGCAACCTGCATACCTCTTTGCAAGTTCCTATTGGTGTCCTGCAATAATCCACCCCATGCAGCTTAATTATTCTCACCCATTTCCTGCAGACTCTGGTTAGTGTAGGTCTCCCAGATCCTTCATATCGCTGGTGTGTGTTTTCAATCAACTGCCACCAACAGTATGCTATTGTAGTATCCGCACAATACGGTATGAAGTGCAATACATCGTTGCTGCTTCCTGGCCATTCTGCTTCCCAGAGCTCTACAATATGACCCCTCACTCTGCCAACGCTGGAATTGGTTTTGAACTCTTCTCTGAGGCGTAAATAATTTGCGTATCTGATGATGTCAGACCTACTAGACAAAACCAGTCTTTTATAAACCTAGTTTGGTGTTTTTTTTTTTTTTAAATAAATAATAATAAAATAAATATTTCTATTTCTGTTCCAGTTTCCTTCACCGAACCCACGGATATCCTCATTATGATGGACAGCTCGGCTAGCGTGGGCTCCAAGAACTTCAAGTTGACCCAAGACTTTACCCAGAAGCTGGCCGAACGGTTCCTGTCTGCAGAGAGGGTAGGAAACGCCCAGGTTCGCGTTGCTGTTGGCCAATACAGCGACAGGGCTATCATGGAAGCTGAGTTCTCTAGCAATGTCACTCAAGTGGTTGATCAGATTGCAGAAGCCAAGTTCCAGAACTCTGGCACACAATTGACAAGGGCACTCAATTTTGCCACTGACCGCTTAAAAGGCGACAGGGGCAGGAAGAAGAAGCTGCTTCTGTTTTCAGACGGCCGTTCACAGGGCATCAACAACATCCAGATAGAGAAGGCAGTGGAGGTGGTGAACAATAATCAAATCGAGCTTTACGTTCTGGCTGTCGGGAATCAGGTGAACGAAGCCAACCTGCGCACTTTGGTGAGTCGGGGGCGGCCTTACGACAACACGTACGCCTACCGCCATCTCTTCAAGGTCTCTGACTACCGTGCCATGCTCAGGGGTGTCTTTTACCAAACTGTGTCACGAAAGGTTTCACTGACTAGTGTCGGAATTGGAGAGCGCATATGAGCTAAGAAGATATAAAGCTGATAGGGCAATGGGAGGGGCAAAAGAAAGAGGTGTATCCACGACAACAGAGGGTGGGGCAGTAGAGCACAAGTTTTAATATTTGTTTTATTTTTTTTTCTTCAGTCAATTGTGACTCATATCTCAATTTACATCATGTAGGGTTTTTCATAGTCATGGGTATGATTAAGAGACAGAACATGTTTCTGTGTAGTATGGACAGTGACCATTTGTATGTCACTTGTACGGGAAAGAGATTAATGAATGTAATCTCACAATCAAGTCATATCGTAACGTGTTTTTGTTGGTCCCCGGATTACTTTGGTGCTTTGAGCATATGAATTCTAGAAACGACCATTCATATTCATCGACGGTTGCTTTTGTCGTCGGATGTGTCCATAGTTTTGTGTACAGAAAATATTCCTATTTGCTGGTCAAGAGTTGAGCCTCTCTCTATGAGACGATGCGTACACTGAGTCACCCCTCCCACATTCATCCAAGTTTGAAGCAGTAATCTACAAGCTGACATTATGTGTGTTTTCTGAAGCCTGTGTTACAGCAGCCCTCAAACCTCCCTTTATCTCATGTTTGAAGTCCCTAATGTATCACTTGAATATGAATTTGGTGCTAACGATGTACACTCAGGCTCCTCTGGTCGCTTAAACTCAAAAACGCAAAGTTGTTTCAAATTTATCTCAGTGCCTTTAACCAATGACAGTGTTTTGTACCACTAGGACTGTGTAAAATTTGATATGTCATAAATGTATTTGGATCCAGCCTTGGGGCTGCTGTAGAGGTATTTTCAATAAAGAATGCTTCACTCCACCACTACTGTGTCTTATGTCCGAAATAGAAATCTCCAGCTATTGCCAAATATCCAGTGTTTAAATACAACTGAGCTTCTGAAGCTTAAACGGCACAGAATATGCTTTTCTGGTTCTACGGTGTATTACAGAGATTTGTGCGCATGTGAGCAAGTTAGGAATCCCAAAGTACGAAACCATCTCCCACAGAAACCACGTTTCTTAAACCTGCTTGGTGAAACCCCAGCCTTTTTCTCTGTGTAAGGTGATGTCATCTCATAACACAATCCTTACTGCCCGCCTACCAGCAAGCTTGGCACACGTTCACACAACTACACAGCAAGTACCGGAGGACGTAAAGTCCTCTGGCGATTGACTGTTCAGAATAGAGTGCCCACAGTGACCAATTAGAGCACACCAGGCTCATCAGGAGGCGGGGCTTAAAACACAGGAGCTCTTACAGAGTGTTTCAGACAGATGGTGAAAACGGAATTACAGCGTGAGAAAAATAATGAGTTGGGAACACTGAAGCATGTAAATCTAGTGGATACATTTACAGTCCATTACACAGAAACAATTACACAGGTGTGATTGTTGATTTTAAGTTTATTACACTTTGTGTTACATTTGGCCACATTCTATATTTCTGGAACAGCAATAAAGTAATTTAATAATTAACATGTTAAAGGGAACATCTGGTCTGTAATGGCAAAAAAACAACATGAAGAAAAAAAAATGAAACAAATAATGAAGACCACCAACATCCTGTCAAACAGGACAGGAGGCATTGCAACCGGTGTTTCTACACCCCTGCCTTTGACACTCAAGCCATATTTTAGTAACCCAGCCAGCACTGCAAGCTACAAATAAATGCTCTGCGTTCTAAAAGGAAGTCGTCTCTTGCTGTCATTTTAGCTATCGCAACGGTAATGGCAATGCTGCATTTGGTGCATCCTGACAGTCTGATTTAATGGAGTTACTTCTGTCTGGCCAAATAAGCAGTTATTTGTTTTCACAGGTGAATATTTGTAAAAGTGTGAACATGTAATGGGCCTGGTAGGTTTTGTAACAAGAGGGAAAAAATCCAAGGTATGTGGCCCCTCAAACCGAAGGTTCTGCCTGTCTAGTGGCCAAAATGAGAAATTACACGGCTAAGGTCACTGAGCAATAGGTGACGGTGACCCCAGCTATTAGGCATGCATTCTTAAGGTTGCCCCTTTGCCTGCTGAAAAATATTAACTCAAGGTGTTGAAAGTGTTTTACTGGGACTACTTGCTAACTAAATTCCTGCGCACAGTTGAGTTAGCTGGTAGCCGATCTTTCAAATCTCCTTTTAAAGATTCCATAGAATGGAATTTGAATAAGCAAAGTTCAGTACATAAAACTCAAATACCGTGAACTATTTAAGACTTGTGTCTCCTACGACAAATACAAATAGGGTTGCCACCCTTCAGAAATGAAATTAGGGGACGCCCACCTCAGCTCCTCTGGGCCATGACAGAAGAACAGAGGCAAAAATCAGCTCAGGGAATCGAACCAGCGACCCTCCGGTCACAAGGCTGGTTCCCTAACCTCCAGCCCACAACTGCCCAGCAGCAGGTTTATATTCACCAGCTTTTTAAGCAAAAGCTCCATTCCACCATAAACCCTGAATCTTGTATAACTAACTATGGCACCATTTAAGGTGGAACGGAAAATTCACAAAACAAACAGGCGAACAGGAAGCCAGCTTGAGCTCCCACATCCTTAACAGGACAACTGGACAACTTTAATTCAAAGCTGTTAGTTTGTTCTGCGCATTTCACTTCAAGGACAGAGGACAGGATCAGCTAATGACACTGAAGAGAGTAGCAGTTCCACCTTTATTAGCATCAGAACCCCAACGGCAGCCTGTATCAGCCATGCTGTGTGATTGTATCAGTTGAAGACCATCTTTTTAAACTGAGAGCTTCATAATGAGGAACAACTTTAATCTACTGTATGTTGACGTCCAGATGGAAAGTGAGTAGCTAGTATAGGTAACGTTAGCTACTAGCAGGTTCCAAGTAACTAGCGAAGCTACCTAAGTAGCATGTTTTATTTCCTGCCTGTGTCTTTTTCCACAGGTTGCTTCTGTGTGATCATTGTGGCGTCTCATTGCAAACCAGCCAATATGAGAAGAGCTCATCAGATTATTCATGAGCTCACCC
The DNA here is from genome assembly GCA_024036415.1 of Prochilodus magdalenae. Classification (NCBI taxonomy): domain Eukaryota; kingdom Metazoa; phylum Chordata; class Actinopteri; order Characiformes; family Prochilodontidae; genus Prochilodus; species Prochilodus magdalenae. The sequence continues at coordinate 97,128 of JAMWET010001164.1, forward strand.
CTGTTATTAGGCTGCTATTCTAACGGTTGCCCCTTTGCCTGCTGGAACTCATGGCACAGAAAATCATTATGCAAAATGAAAGTGCACTGATGATGGTCACAGGTTCTGAATGCCACTACTGTTCGGTTCTACTGACACACCTGTTCTATCCCCAGTTGCAGTCTACAGTGTTCTTTCCCATATCCTAGGCCTCTTGGAACACTGAGAGAAGAAAATGGGATTCAATGACCCGTGCAGTGCAGTGATTCTTCAATGATATTTAATGACTGTTCATTTTCACTATTAGCATGACTTTGGCCAGATGTCTTCTAAGTAGTGGAACATTGCACATACACAGAGGATACTGCTGAGCTCAACAATCCCAGCACCATTCTTGACATATTCAAATTACTGTGCCTTCCAACCAATACTACGTCACTCAAAGGCTTTTCTTCTCTTTTAGACACTTTCACACAAGCAATGCATGTGTCTTTACCCTGGCATCACCCCTTTATAAGCTTATCTCAAGAGAATTGAACCATACTAATCAATACAACCTTCATTTCCTGACAGATAAAGGATTACATATAGAGATAGAAGGTGTCTGTAACCCTTTAAACGTGTGTGCTCACTCATGTATATGACATAGTAAATGCTGAATCAATCATAGTACGTAATACTCATGTATTATTACCTAAGATTTAAAACTGCATAATAAGCCAAAGGTCTAGGTGGTTCATGTGTTTCTTTAAAGGTGCAGTATGTAAGATTTGGGGAGATCGATTAACAGAAATGGAATATAATATGCAAATGTTTTCCTCATGTTTTCATATTTCTTATTTAGGCTTTGTTGTTTTTTTATTGATCGACATTTTATTGCATTTTACAACATGAGAGTATGCAAACAACTAAACCAGGACAGCATGTCAAAGTAAACACGCATAAAACAGAAGCGTGGGACAATGTCACATCCTGTCCCGGCTTGCCCCTGTTTGTCTCTGTTTTCTCTGGTTCTCTGTTTCTTATCTCTTCCATGTGCCTCTTGTTGTCCTGTGCTTCTGTTTGTTTTGGTTATTGCTCCTCCTGCCTCCGCCCTTTTGTCAGTCCCCTCACCTTAACCCCTTAGTTTGTAGCTCCGCCCCTACCCAGGTGTTCCTTGTTAGTCCTTGTTCGTTTATACTTCCTGTTGTTCCCTTTGTTCTTGCTTTTGTCTCCATGTCTGTTGTTTGTAACCCAGTTCCCAGTCATTTCACAGTTTCTAGTTTTTTTGGTTTTGTTTTAATTTATTCTTCATTAAAAACTTGAATTTGCATCCTGCCTCCTCGTCTTGTCCCAACGTGACAGACATTAAATAAATCAAGGGGGGAAGGAAAGAGAAGAAAAGAGCCACAGCGAAGTTTTCAATGGGACAAAGTGAGCAGATGCATGGTGCATATGGGTATGTGTACATGTAAGCGTGCTACACGATGACTTTAACATTAAATACCATTAATGTAGTGAAGAACTTTTTCCAATTTCAGGTAATACCATTCTAACCTGCCCAGCAGAGACAAAGATACACATTCATATGCCTCCACTCTAGCATGTAGATTAGGCCTATCTGGCATTAATGGTACATGTCCTGTTTTTCATTGTTGGATAAGCAGTCTCCTACCAGGCATGGTTTCCATCTGAGCCCATTCAGGACAGATAGAGGGAGTCCTTCAGGGTGCCCAGGTCTCCCAACAAAAAATAGATGTTAAATATACTCTCAAATTTAGTATCAGTGTAATATTTTACTCCTGGGCTTTTACACCATAGTTTATTATAATACTTTATCCATATTGATCCATTCAAAACCTATGAATGATATTGATTCTTAAAGATCAGTTTGTGTTGTTGTGCCCATTGTCATTATCTTTTCATTAGTGCCACATCCTGCCTGTCCTGCCCCTATTTGCCTGTGTTTTCTCTGGTTCTCTGTTTCTTATCTCTTCCATGTGCCTCTTGTTGTCCTGTCCCATGTGCTTCTGTTTGTTTTGGTTATTGCTTCTCCTGCCTCGGCCCTCTTGTCAGTCCCCTCACCTTCCCAGATGTTCTTTGTTAGTCCTTGTTCATTTATATTCCCTGTTGTTCCCTTTGTTCTTGCTTGGGGTTTGGTCCCCATGTCTGTTATTTTTGTAACCCTGTTCAGTGTTTCTTAGTTCATTACTTCTTAGTTTTTTCTTATTTGTTCTTTAATAAAGACTTCCCCTTACATCCTGCCTTCTTGTCTTGTCCCCTCGTGACAATTAGGCTTTGTTTTTTCAAACAATGATGCCAGTGTTGGAACAGTGATGCAGATGTTAGTGTTTTTCCTATTAGTGAGTAAAAAAGCCAGTCTTTTATAGCATCAGAAAAGAAAGTTTAAATGAAAGCAGAATGTATACCAGAGCTATAAAGTGGTTGTGCTTTGGATAAAATGTACAGCAGGGTGTCTGTAAGCAATTAGGTAGTCATTGTTGTTTTTTGTTGTTTAGGTCCTATAATCCAGAGCACTGGAAATGAAGCAGTGACTGTCAGCTTTAATCCAAAGGTATTTACATCTGTATCGGTTGACTATCTAGGAAAGGAAGCCCTGTTCATACATAGTTGCAGATATGTAATTGGACAACTGGCTTCTTAGTTCTTTCTTAGCCAACTGCGTGTCATCATATCGACGTTCTAGATTACCATTTCCTTCTGGAGCATGTTGCTGTTGTCGGCCAAAGAACTGACAGTATCAGTAAAGCAGGCCATCATGAGACTTACAAGCTTAGGTGTCAAAATCAAGCACGTCACACATGGTTAACATGCTGCGATGCACTGGTCATCTTAGCAGCCTGACGGACCCCAGACCAACGCAATAATAAGACAGCAGCCCTGCCAGATACAAGCCCCCAGAACAGAAATCTTGTCCCGCAAAGAAATGAGGCAAAAATGAATCTGGGTGATGGAATCAAGAGAACTGAAGGATAAAAAAAAAAGATCAGGATCAGCATAGCACCTCCTCTGTGCAACATAGGGGAAAGGGTGGCGGATGTAACCAGATAATCTGTCGTTTGACATGACGGCCAATGACAGCTGCAGGACGAATATATAAAAGTCGGGGCCAAAAAGCTAAACATTCTCACCTGGCCATTTCCACTGAAAACAAAGCTGAAGGCCAAAAGAGAGAATATGCGTTATTGGCCAGGCAGAGCATTTCCAGGAAAGAGCATGTCCAGGGCTGGCGCATACATGAGGCAGTTCCCCAGAGCAGCACTTATGCAAGGGGCAGGCAAAGGTGTTCTGCCTTCTATGAGAACTTAGATTACTTCCCTTTCCCAACTGCAGAGTACCGCACTAAGTGGATGAAGAATGTGTCAGTCATTGCTCAGACTGCTGCCAACCTCACCAGACGTGTCACTAAAACACTAAACCCTGACTGTCCTCCTGCAGCTTAGCAAAGGAGGTTCTAACGGGTTTTAGGGCTTTCTTGTAGCTGTGTTGGTTTTGGAGCACTTATTTACTTAATGTTCCTTGTATTTGGATGGGGAGTGAAATGTGACCCATGTCCTTAATCAAAGACACAGGGAGAAGTGTAGGATCTGGATTAAGGTCTTAGTTAACTAGCTGTCAAAGCTGTCAAACTGTCCTTTTTGTTATCTCACTAGGCTGAGCATCATATTCAGGACAATGAAAATAATTACACTCATTACAAAAGAATAGTGTGGGATGGCAGTGCTGTTGGGGAGGAAGATAAAGGTTACCAGGAACAATACATGGTGATGGATTTAGACTGATATAGGCTGATATATTTTTTGAACTACACATACAGAATTAGTGTCTCTCAGTATAGCATTGGGCCGTCATGTTTGCTAAAGCGATATGCCAGACGTCTCACTATGGAGTTGTAGAGGTTCTTAGTTGTAGAGGTTTTGTAGAGGTGCACAGTTCCTGCAGATTTTGAGGTAGGAGTGGAGGTGGAGTGACACCAGGCTTTCTGGACGTGTGGCATATGACAACAAAAGGTTCATCTTGGTGTTGACCATGGTGCCTCCACACCTTGACAGTCTGGCACAACACCATTGGAATGTCTGGTGATGTTGATGTGGTGTTAAGCGTAATGGTCTGCATGCATGTAATCATGCAGTCGTCTGCCAATGGCGCCAACAGGACGACTCATGGAGGGTTGTTTGGTCACAGCTGTTTAAAGGACAAACCATGAAGTCATATGAACAACTTGCAAAGGAGTTTAACCTACCAGCACATGATATTTATAAATTCTTACTGCTAAGACACTACCTCCAAAAACATGAGGAATGGGAGTACATTAGCAACATGCCATCTAAACTGGAGGAAATGTTAATGTCATCTATAGAAAAGATAAAAAAAAAGGGATTATTTCAAAAATATACGACGCACTACAATATCATTTTACTGATAATAGTGATATTAAAGAAAAATGTGAATTGGAAGCAAACATTATAATATCGGATGACAAATGGGAGGAAGCATTGAGAACGGGGCATAAATTAACTAATAGTCCAACACGGAGAGAATTCGACTGGAAAATAAAAATGCGATATTTCACCACTCCTTCTATCACGGCAAAATACAGTAAAACATCTGGGTTGTGCTGGAGGGAATGTGGAATGGTGGGGGACTTTACACACATATTTTGGGATTGCCCAAAACTTTTTGGAAGAGTGTTCAAAAAGATATTAACCAGATTTTAGGGATTAGATTCCCATTAGAACCAGCGCTGTGTATACTGGGTATACTCCCGGGTAATATGGATGAGGGAGATCTGACTTACTTATTAATAGTTTTACTCTTAATAGCAAAAAAATAACGGTTTCCTGGCTGAAACCACAGCCCTCCAACGTAGCACAATGGAAAGAGAGGATAAAAAATGTTGTCACAACGGAGAAAATCACAGCAAGGTTACAGCTATGAACAGATATTTTTGCTAATAGATGGTCACCATTACGACAGGCAATGCCAGAACTCTCGTCACCTCCTCTTTAATATGCCTTTTTTTGTATTTTTATTTATTATTATTATTATTATTATTATTATTAATAATAATAATAATATTATTATTTTCCTTTTCTTTCTCTGACCATATCTATGTATATGTATTGTGTGTCTGTTTCTGTTTTTGTGTTGATGAATAAAAAGTCAGTTAAAAAAAAAAAAGAATACGGCCCATCCTTGCTTATGAAACATGCGTGGCCGTGTGTGAAGCTTGAACTATTTGCATGTCTCACAATGTCAAACCTGCCCATTAAGTTTCTTTCCTGTCAGTTGATTCTTTGTGCAGTAATTATTTCTGGTGATAGGAATAATAAATTTTTGACACAAAGACACAGATAATGAAGAGAAATTACATCACTGTTATTATTTACGTTTACAGCATTTAGCTGATGCTCTTATCCAGAGTGACTTACAAGGTTAATCATATTGCAGGTAGGCCAATGAGCGTTAAGAGTCTTGCCCAGAGGCTCTTATTGGTGTAGCACAGCATAGTTACCCAAACTGGGATTCAAACCCCCATCTCCCACATGTGGTGGGGGTCCCTAGTGAGTAGTGGTGTTATCCGCTAAGCTACCCCAACCACCCATCATTATAAGACAGCATTATCTAAAAATGTGCTACAGTGGCATATTTGCGTTTATTGATGTGCATTGTATTTTTGATCTAACTCAAATACACCTAGACCAAGGGTTCATAAATCTGGCCCTTGTATCCAGTTTCCAGTCCTGGACTTTGTATTACTTGGTAGGTGTGACACTATGTGGCCAATCAACTACATTAACTCCAAGACCGGATCGGAAGACCTGAGCACTAGACTATACTGTAGTCTATTTGAATAGGTATCCTATTACTGACTACCCCAGTTTTGTTCATACACTCACTGACAATAAATTGAGAGTCCTGAATTAAAACCTGTGACATGAGTTTAATTTAGTAACAGCCAATGATGGCATGATCCATGGCATTATGGCAGAATGTCCCATTCTCATTTACATTACTATACAGATATATAGTAAATACAGAAGTTCAATGCGTAGGGCACCAACTCTGCAAGAGACACCATGGCGAGCTACAGTTTGAACTCTCATGTGAACATGTACACACTACATGAACTTCTGAGCAATCATTACAGTTACTATCCATCCATCTTCTTGAAAGCAGAGAAACCCACACGGCCCGGCCCCCTGCAACTTTCTCCAGCTCCTTCAGGAAAATCCCAAGCCATTTCCTAGCCAGCTTGGAGATGTCATCCCTGTGTCCTGGGTAAACCTCTGGGTCTTGTCCCAGTTGGCCGTGCCTGGTAAACCTTCAGTGGGGGGCATCCAGGGGCCATCCAAATCAGATGGAGGAGTAAGCGTCAATGGTAAAGCATATTGGGAAGCTTTTCATACACAATTTGAATTAGTAGCCAAATCATTCGCGTGATCTCCTTCAGGAAACCTTGCAGCTGACACTTTGTTTAAAGCTTGCCTGCTATTGCTTGACCTTAGCGAAAGGTCGGATTACAATGCATTAGTTGAGGTGTTTTGGACAGCGTTTCTGGCCCTAGCTCCTAAACTACGTAACCGCTGAAAGGCAGGGGAGCCATTAAGAGCCCTAGCTAATGACATTGAAACCACTGTACAGAGTGAGCTAACCTGGGACCAACTCATCAGGGCCCGGAGCCCAACATCAGGGCCTCTAGTTTCACATCCACACAGACCTAGCCCAGCTGCATGACTTTTGATTCCCTGAAGAAGGCACTGGAGAGAGACATGGTTCTGTCAGCAGTGAAAAAGTCGCTGGGGTCGCAGTGAATGCAATGCTGGAGGCTCTCTATCTTTGTCCCACAGTTATGTCCTGGTTGGTGTAGCCTAGTGGGCAATTCCTCTGCCTTCTGCGCTGTAGACTGGGGTTTGATACCATATCTGGGTAATTACCTACCCTAGGCTAATAAGAGTCCTTAGGCAAGACTCCTAACCCTGTCCTTGCCTAACTGTGCAAGTAAGTTGCTCTGGTTAGAAGTGTCTGACAAACACTATACATGTACAGGGGTTGGACAATGAAACTGAAACACCTGTCATTTTAGTGTGGGAGGTCTCATGGTTAAATTGGACCAGCCTGGTGGCCAATCTTCATTAATTGCACATTGCACCAGTAAGAGCAGAGTGTGAAGATTCAGTTAGCAGGTAAGAGCACAGTTTTGCTCAAAATACTGCAATGCACACAACATTATGGGTGACATACCAGAGTTCAAAAGAGGACAAACTGTTGGTGCACGTCTTGCTGGCGCATCTGTGACCAAGACAGCACGTCTTTGTGATGTATCAAGAGCCACGGTATCCAGGGTAATGTCAGCATACCACCAAGAAGGACGAACCTCCACCAGCATCACGTAGTGACCTGGCCACTATCCTGCAAGAAGAATGGCTTAAAATCCCTCTGACCACTGTGCAGGACTTGTATATGTCATTCCCAAGACCAACTGACGCTGCATTGGCCACAAAAGGAGGCCCTACACCATACTAATAAATGATTGTGGTCTAAAACCAGGTGTTTCAGTTTCATTGTCCAACCCCTGTACATCCTGCTCTCTCAGACAAAAGCCTTGGACTGACTCAACCCTAGAGGTTAATGGTTGATGAAAGTGAAATCCATGTCAACTAATCACTGTCGATGTCATGGATGAAACCACAGGAGAAAGGAAGGCTTTACAACAAGTGGCATTAAAGATCCAACTTTAAAATCAGTGGAGAAGCCAACCTCCATAGGTTCTCCACTACATGACGTGCCCATTCCAGCAAAAAGCCTGGATCACATTGCTAGCCTTCAGTGTACTAGGGATGTGGACTCCAGAATTGTGCAAATTTGTGTTCATCTCCCTAGATGACTTTGCTAAGAATCTTGCCCACCGCAGATGTCCAGAGAGCCATAGAAATGTAGAGCTCTGTAACTCTATAAAAAAAAGAGTGCCCTGTAAACTCTATAAATAACCTTTCCAACAAGCTCTGGCTCACATTGCTAGCCGTCAGCAAACCACAGTTGTAGACCCCAAAATCAACAGGCTCCCCACCTGTTGTCCTCTCTGCGGCATTAACGTTTCACGTGTCATGATCATATGAGCAGTGACTGATTTTGTGATAGGTGACATGAAGCTTAAAGCATCACTGAACAGTAAAATCTGTGCAACCCTACTCAGTACTCCCGAATACACAGAACACAGCATGGGCTATCACTGCTTTCACAGCAGGGGTCCCTACAGGAAAACCCACCCCACAAAGAACACCCAGCAATGAGTTGGCACATTTCACCCACTGAGAAGAAAATACCTTGTGTAGAAGACAACAAGGTCTCAGTAGCAATCAACCAGACATTAGCTTATTGGCTTATCTGAAAACACGAGAGCCTACCCATTTTTACACTCTGATAATGTAGAACAATAAACCGTCATGCTGTGCTGTCGGTGGCGCAGTGCATAGCACTGTTGCCTCACAGTAAGAAGGGCCTGGTTTCAATTCCCAGCTGGGGCACCTTAGGTCCTTTGCATCTTCTTCCTGTGTCTGCATGGTTTCCTCCCACAGTCCAAACACATGTGGTCATGCTGAATCGACGATGCTATGTTGTGCCCTCGTTGTGTGTGTTTGCCTTGCAGTGGACTGAAGACCTGTCTAGGGTGTTTCCTGCCTTTTACCCTGTATGTGGTGGGATAGGCTTCAGCACCCCTGTGACCCAGAAGGTCAAACGGTTTAGAAGATGAACGAATGACTAAACCACCCTGTCACCTCACAGGGTTAGTCTAGCTGTGTCTTTTTTTGTAATCCCCTGCTGTAAATGGGATATCCATTCAGGCTTTTACAGATACTCAAATATCCAATCAGGTCAGAATGCACATGCCTCATGGGTGTATGGACAGGTCATTGTTTTCTGCATGGTACTGGCCATTGGTTATGACGTGAATCTGAATCTGCACAGGGAAGCGCAATTAGCAATGTAGTATCTGCTCTGCTTCTTTTCACATCATGTGTTTCCTCTATCTGTCTGTTTGCAAGCCTGTTTTTGTGGTTTCGGATCCATCAGCCCAGCTGAGTAGTAAACAACCATTTCCATGTAACAGCCACATCCAGTTGTTTGGATGCACCGTAGCAGTAAGTCAGCACAGACAAACATTGTCATTGTGTTGTAAGCTACAGGTCAGGCTAGCATTCCCCACAAATTCAGCTGTGAGTCATAAATGTCAGGACAGCATTCATTTATTTTTATTTCATTTTTTTCTTTGCCTTCTTGAGAACTCCTTCCTTTCTGTGGAAGTCCGGTTTTACTTCAAGTTCAATTTGGTTCATTGCTACTTTGTACAAATGCAGATGGAGCTAAAGCTTAGTAAGCCAGTAAAACAGCTTGGAGAGCCTGCGGTAAAACAATCTATCATGGTGATAGGGCACATAACCGGTTGCCTAATGTCTAGGTTAACTCATTCACGGACAGCGTACATGCTGCGTGTAGCTGCTGTCGGCAAGAATGCTTCATAATTGAAAACACGCCTCGACGTTTTACAGCGAATGCCATCTGTCTTTATTTTACAGGCTTTGCAATTATGGTAGTGATGGTAAAGAAAGGTGCATGTTTGTTTGTTTTTTTTCCATGAGCCAAATTCATGCCCTCTTACTCATCTACAACCTTACACTCCCGCACAGAACTCTGTGGAGGATCCGAACGAAAGCCCTGGCCACGGAAATTCGGCCTGGTCAGCGTAGGAGGGGTTTAGGAAGAAGGGGGCGGAGGTTTGGCAGAACACACCGGGCTAACGACTCCCAGCTGCCATGGCTCCAAGCTCCAAGACAACATCTGGAGGAGATCTTCTTCATAAGGCCTAGAGAGAGAGGGGCAGTCACAGCACAATCTGGGTATTAGGGATGAGAGGGATGAATGTTGTCTAAAGAGAAAAGCTGAGAGGCAAAGTTAGAACAATGGAGATGGAGGATAAGAAAGACGCAGAATCTAAGGTTAAGGTTAAAACACAGCTTTTGAAAGGAAGCTTATTAGAGGATTTGGGAGCCTGTAGCAATCCCTTCCAAAGTTTTCGCTTTTTTTTTTAAAGTGAGGGAGCAGTAATGGAGGGAAATAGGAGAGGAGGGAGTATGTGGGAGAAAGCAAGGATGAATTTGCCCAGTATTACGTCGGTCAGTTCCTCAGCGTTCTCCAAATGTGCTTAATCAGTGAGAAGTTGCAAAGGCTCCATGGTGAGGCTCTCGTTTAAACAAGCCCCAGCCAAAACAGCACAAAGCTGGGAACGAAGATCCATGGTTACATGTTTAACCACACAAAAAAGCTTCTGTTTACAACACTGTGGAGACCCTGAGTCATATGCTGACCACTGAAAGTTGGCCGTCCAGCATCATCAAACGGAAGACTTTCACATGACTGGTATAACCTCCAGATTGGCGGAGATTCAGAGGAGTCTGTGAGAAGATTCATCTTACCCATGACTCATACTGAAACGTCCTGGTTGGATAGATAGTCTTCTTCTGAAGAATTCATTAAGGCTTACACCAGAACCTAAGCAGGAACCATCTATTCAATTCCTGGGAGCGAATAGGGTAACCGATGAGGGATTTCAGTTTGCACCTCTTCCTGTCTTCTCCAGCAAAACCTCACTCGGCCGCCAGAACCCGTTAACCAGGCACAGAATTCCGGCTCAGGAAGCTCCCGTGTTTCCTCTGGCCAGGACACAGGGTAGAGCCTACCCAACCTTACTGACAAACCACAGCTTGTTTGCGTGAAACAGTGACTGAATGGAAGCATCCACTCACTCTATTAACACTGTGCTTCTAATACGCTAATAAGCCGCTCTCAGCTCTGCTCTAAACACTGTATGAGGTGTTCTTTCCTTCTGACTACAAGACTCCGTTTTCAAATGGACTCACTTTTCGGCATATTCTCCCTTCAGACGGGAAGGAGTCCCTAACTAGAACACGGAGAGCAGGGGGAAAATGATTGTGTAAATGTGAACAGTTGCTGGACTTTGCTGGACTATGGCATTCGTTTGAATTATACACTGGTTCTGGTGTAATTGCATGAAAACAGGGAGAGCAGGTTGTAATCTTAATCCAGAACGAAATTAATTTCGTGACTGTGTCTGATGTCATCTCGTACCCTGTAGACGTCTAATTGTTGTCTAATTGGTCCAAGTAAGGAGGCTTAGATTGGATTTGCCATATGTGAGATCATAAAGTTACAACAACCCTAGACTCTACGTCTTCATACAAGCTGGCTTGTGTAAACTCTCAACAGAACTGATGGAAATAGGAAGATAAGCGGAATATAATGTAATGTAATGTAATGTAATTCCTTCACTCTAATTGGTCTGGTTAGGAGCAGTGTGTAACCTCTAGCGGTACGGTTGCAGACTGCAACCAACTGAAAACCCACCCCATTCCTCTCTATCCGAGAGGACTCTGACAATGCCTGTCCAGATGTTTCATGGGCAGGATTCGGACTTCCTCACTATTTCTTGTGCTGAATAAATAAAAAATAAAGTGTGATCTTTCATTTGTTTACATTATGGTTCTCAAAGTTCTCCAAACACTAAACAACAAATTATCCTGCTGAGCATCCTCATACCATCACTACAGTGTAGTAACTCACAGTTTAAATGTTCTATTGAAACATCCTAGTTATTTATTTAATACGGGAAATGATTTCCAAGCACAGCATTTACGAGCTTCCACTTACCAGCTTCAGTCTTCCCAGTCCACCCTAAATATCCTGTAGTTACATCCGGCCACTGGACCGTGCGTTTAGACCACAAATGACAAATCGTTATAGAGACCGAAAGTCAATTATTTTATAATGAGAGCCGACAACACTCAGTGGCGTTCAGGGACACGACTTTGAATGGTGTGAAGTAGCCAAATTCAGCGACCCGAACACGGGTTGAGCTCAGCACAAATTTATGCAAATGAGCTATGATGCACAACATCAACTACCAATCATTAGGTCAGGGTCATTTTCTGATCTAAATGTTATGATATAAAATGTAATGTCAGTTTAAATTATGGGTTCATTTACATGACACTCTTATCCAGAGCGACTTACAAGGTTAATGATTACAGGTAGGCCAGTGTAGTGTTAGGAGTCTTGCCCAAGGACTCTTATTGGTGTAGCTCAGCATAGTCACCCAGACTGGGATTCGAACCCCAGTCTCCCACATGTAGAGGTGGCACCCTGAGTAGTGGTGTTAGCCGCTGATCTACACCAACCAAGGGTTCATATGACCTCACACTTCGCATAAGCTACTAGATTTTGAGATTAAAAAAAAAAATGTTTATACTTTATTTCAGTTTTATTCAACTTTTCAGACTATTTTTTTTTCAACTTTTCAAACTTTCTATTAAGCTTTTCCAACTATTTGTAAAATACAACGAGAGGCAAATCTTGCAAGCTGGGAAGCAAGAAATATTAATTTTTTCAGAATATTATATTTTTTGCACACCATTTATAAGGTTAGGTAGTATCCGGATATATCTGTTGGCCTTCACTATAGATTATTACAGTACAACACTTACCATACTCATACATATTCATACAATATGTAAAAACTGGTTCCTATTTTTATTTCATTAATAAAAAACATTAAACATTCCAAAGGACGTTTATGTGGAAATTAAGTTTTTAATCATTGATCATTAATAAATATGAAGATGTGGTTACATTTAAATGATCAAAGTAACTTGCATATTAGAATATGTGTTATAAAATAAAATGAAAATTAGTGTAACAATATCAGTATTCAATTGGTCAGACTTTACTGTCATCAGTGTAGTTTTAAAAACATGGTATATCCAGGTAAGTTATCAAAGCCGAACGTATGAAGGTGAGAGGCATTACGTTGTGTTAATATAACTGGGAACATTTAAAGCACCACATTAATGAGGGCACTGCTCCTGCCAGTGTGCTTCCCTTAGGAAATCCTACGATGGTGCATACGACTTCACATAAAACCTCACTGTTCCTAAGAAAACATTTGATTTGGAAGTACCTCAAGTGTTGCAATTACAATTCATACCTGTATTAGCCATTAGGCAACTTTCACATTTCTCCTCAAACTCAGGGCCAGGTTTCCAGACCCACTTTAAGCCTATGCCTAGACTAAAAAGAATGTTCAGCAGTGCTTCACCTCTGGCACTGCAGTTTAATCCAGGACTAGACATAATCCATGTCTCAGAAACCGGACCTGAGAATCCATTTGTGGGTCCAAACTCCAGTTCCTCATTCTCATAACCAGATAACTTGCAGAAAAGTTGTATACCTGTTAGTAGTGCTCACTGTTTCACAGGGCTTAATGCAAATTAAGGTCACATGAACATCTGGCTCTTGTAAGACACTTTTGATTTAATTAGGTTTCACTATTATTGATGTGGTCATGTTGTGAGTCCTTCAGTAAGTCCTGAGCCTTGCCTGGTGGGGGTTCCTGCCATTTTGTCCTTTTATAACGATGTTTACAAAAACTACTTAGTGGCGATAGCTCCCCCTGCTGAAGAGTGTTCAGACTGCTAAACGTGGTAGAGTGGGTTAGTGAATTATAAACCACTATAAACATTACCTTTTATCCACTCTCTTCTAATAAAGTGAATGATCAATATACATCCCTCAGCTTCTTTTTCTTTTACTTACTTGATATATCTATAAAATAGAACAGTTTATTAATTAAGTTCCACAGTTTAATTAGGTAGTGGTGTGCTCAATAATGAAATTAGGTAGAACCAATTTGTAAGTTGAGACAACCAGTCAGGTTCATGTTACAAAAACTATGGGGCAATGTTTCACCAGAAAGCAGTGGTTTCCACCCCTATAGTAAGAAACAAGGAAACGTACAGTCGCTCCTCTTCCCTCTTCACTTCCTACCAGTTTAAAAAAAACTTCATCCTCAAACTTCCTCCCTTTACTCTCCAAGAGCATCTCCAGTGATGGAAAGCAGCACCAACATTAACTCGCTTTGCCTCAGTTTGTATTTGCTTCTCTTATTTGCCACCGGTTTCTTGCTGAGAGCAGGAAGTGGCGTTCACTTACCAAATGAGCCTTAGCCATCATTGTGGCTACCTGCCCTTAAGTCATCTAGCCGGGAACAGCACCTTCAACATGACTGACCAGAAGTTAGAATACATCATCAGGGAAGCAGCAACTTCTTCATCCTCTCATGATGAACTGATTAGACTCTACGTTACAGTGACTCACTATCGCCTCTAGAGGTACAAAGTGGTATTATGAGACAGGACGGGCTGGGACTAGCTGGTTAGTATGCCAGCTTTAGAAGATATTTCTGCAAAGCCAACACATTCACCTTTTTATTTATTAACATTCTGTAAAAAACGTAATTAATTACAGAATGCTTTAAACTGAAACTCTTACAAACATTATTTGCTCCAACCAAGTATTCCTTTGTTAATTGCTTGGTTCAGGTGTATAGGGAGTTGGTATAAAGGATAAAGAAAGTGGACCATGTGGGGCTCCCAGGAGACTATGTTGAGAAACAGTGTTCTGGGAGGATCCATTAAAATGTCTACCAAGATAAGTTGCATGCTTCTTGTGTGAGGGAGTAGTTATATGCAGAGTACAGTGCCCTAAAGGAGATAAGTATAAGGCTCAATCCTTTACACAAAATTAAAATGATTTAAATGAATGCTGGAAGTCAATAGATTTATAGCCAGGAGGATTTTATACAAGCGTATGGAACAGTCACCGTATGAAGTTAGCATGTGTTTCCAACTATATAAGCAGTTACAAAGGTTTCTCCTTCAGTTTGGCTTCTGTGTGCATCTCCGATGTTTATTTACAGCCTTGTGCAAGGTGAGCCACATAAAATCCTGTGGTCACTTTTCTCGTATATTTTGGATCGATAACAAAGAACAGAACATTTCATTTCGAATCTCTGAGAAAACAGCAGCTGCTTCAGCTGTGCAAGCATGTAAATCACCTACAGATAGGCGAAACAATATTGGGTAAAGTCTGGAATGGCTTTCAGCAGAGATGCTGCAGCATCCCGGACGGTCCTGCTGCGACCATTTGGTATACCGTGAGATTTATGATACAGTGTTATTGGGAGAGATTATGTCGTGAAAGTCGCATAGAAATACAAAGCCCATGGTTGTTTAGAGTGAGGTTTCGAGTGTGTAGCGTGGAGGGGGAAAGTGTGGAGTCATTCCTTCACTATGAGTCATCCAGAGCTTTAGAGACAGAACAGACACAGTCCCTCACTCTCTCTTTCTCCCCCTTCTCCTTTTTAAGAAGAACATTCCCCATCGCCAAGAAGAAGAGGAAAAAGCATAAATACGTTGCAGCTTTCCCAGCCTGGCTGTTGTCCATCTGCCCAAGCTGAAATGCCTTTTTCTCCCTGTTAACTATTAAGGGAACCTGTAGAGTGGGAACAATCACCACCACATCTCTCCACATGGGCGAACACACAGCTCTGATTTTATAAGATTGCGGTGCTGATAAGAAACCACCCGGTCAAGGCTCTTCCTCTTTTGTTGAGAGAGTGAGGACTGAAGTGAAGACTGATTCTGTGAGGCCAGCTGATGGTGTGAGGAACAGTAACAGCAAGGCCTGTGTCTTGTACAATGTGAAGAGGGGCCTGGCAGCTGGCTTGAAAGGGGTAATAGGTATGCTTTTATCGTCTGGAGCTAACAGACTAACGTGGCCAAGCAGTAATGGCATTTGACCCAGTGCTCTTCAAAGCTGTGGAGCGCTGCTCAGTTCACCAGGCTGATCTGACCTATAGACAGTTGACATATAGGCACAGTCTATATGTATAGGAAAGTCTGTTTACTCTGTGGCTATCCTTGCAACACCTCTGGCCAGTTATTTCCAGCCATGCCGAGATCAGATCAGTTACCAGGAACAAGAAATGATGATAAATAGACTGATATGGGTAATATTTATTGAGCTACACATATGGAAGTAGTGTCTCTCGGTATGGTGTCGGGCCGCCATGTTTGCTAATGCAACATGCCAGATGTCTCAGCATGGAGTTGTAGAGGTTCCTAATGGTTTCTTGTGTTAATCCGTCCCATGCAGCTTGAGTATTCTCATGCAGGTTCCTGCAGATTGTGCGGTAGGGTTAGAGGTAAAGTGACAGCAAGCCTACTGGAGGTGTGATGCTTGACAACAAAGCCTTGGGTACATTGATTATGAAGTGGTGTTGCCTCAAAGGGACAGCTTTAAAATGGCCTTTAAAGTTGCAAGGAATTGTATTGTTACCGAGGCAAGGCAATGTACATTATGAGTTCAAATGAGGCATAATATCGGGCGCCTGACGAATGGGACATTCCTTTTCCAAAACGCTGTGCATGTAACATTCTTCAATCACAGTTAACCGTCCGCAGATACTTAATGATCGTCACTGGTGACGTCTGGTGAATAGACAAGCGATGATGTCAGAAATCACATCCACATTTTATGCAGGAGGCTCCACATGCATACTCTGAGAGTCAGTTCTTTAGCTTACATAGCAAAGTGCCTCTGTTAACACCACAACAGGTTGTTGAGGTTGCAAAAATGACCCTAGACTGGTAACATGTGACGTGGTTTGATGATACCATGGTACCATTCGTTTGGGGCTGATGGTAGCCTGTGAAGCCATCTACCCAATAGTCATCAAGGCATTGTGCATGCTGGTGGTGGTTCCTTATTGTGGAGGGTGGGGCAACTACAGAAACTGCCAGATATCAGGGTCTAAAAGATTTTGCCCTCTACTGTATGTCAGCATCTGGACTCCAGGGGCACATACGGCACAATCCTCGTGCTTGAGTCATTGTTCAGTAGTCTGGTAAATATTCCCCCCTTAAGGGCTATCTATGCTCTTTAATCTGCTCTTCTTTTTTAATGTGTTTAAAGTGATTTCTGAATACTGCTGCTGCTGCATTTATGTGACTTATAAAGAGCACAACTATTCAAAATGTATAAATTACAGTTCATTTTGCCTCTGGAAATAATACTCTTTGAAAAAGCAAATGCTTGAATAAGAATGCAGTCATGGGCTGGTGGTTAGGGAACCAGTCTTGTGACCGGAGGGTCACCAGTTAGAACTGACTGGACATGACTGAACATGACTGAAGTGCCCTTGAACAAGTCACCAAACCTGCTGCCTACCACTGCGGGACAATAAATGATGATGTGTTTAGACTGATATGGGTAATGTCTAGCCACCGTAAACCAATCGATTGTGTACATCTTGCACCGACAGAGTGCTCCAAAATGGCATCGCTGACCTCCTTAATTAAGTAGCGCCATTACACGCACACAAACCATGACTGGAAACAAGACAGAAAAACAACTGAGGAACCAAAGCATTGAACGTACAATTTAAACATAGATTTTAACCCAAATTCTACACCAGTAGATCTGAAAATGGCGATGGCACACTGTCGACGATGGCTACTCATTCAGGTTTAAACAGCAGCTTCAACTGTTTTAGCTAGAAGCGCTCGAAACAATGACCAGAATAATGTTTTTACAACATTCCGATACCTGCTGTCAGCTCACTATTCCTCTAATACCATTGATGGCTTTATCGCGAATGAGGAAAGGTCCGTGTTTGCCCCCTACTGTTTGAATTAGCCATAGCCAACAGAGGACAGATTACCATCATCAGGACTACTGGTCGAGTGCTGTTTTAGGGAACAGCTAAGCTTTACTTTAAAAAAAAAAACAATAATTAAACATTAACTGAACATCTTATTTTTTTAACAGAAGTTCTTTTTTTTACCAGATTTGTTTAGATGGTATTTTGACAATGTGTCATCTGGCCCTCTATGAAAACTTTCCAGACACCCACGGATTTCATTAACTTATATGTTTCTTTAAGAACAGCATGAACATGCCAGTGTCGTGACTCCTCGAGCGGCAGACTTATCATTGGTGTGAAGGTAAAATTATGTAAATTTGTTTTAACTGTCCATATGGAGTGGTCTGGACAACATCAACAGCAGCACCAAAGCAGCTGTGGAGTCAGAGGCCAGAGCTGGCCATAAAGCTCATGCATCTAAGGTTGCATGCGAATTGTAATTCTGCAATGCACATGTTCTGCATGTTTACACACATACCACACACAGTCTGTTTGAAGGTGTGGGGAGGGAACAGGGAGGGTTAAAGACAGCTGTAAGCTGCTGACCTTTGTGTGAGAGTGTGTTTACGAGTGTTAGTGAGTGCGCTGCGATGGAGCGGAGTGCATGCATGAATGTCTGTGTATGAAAGAGTGAATGTATATGTGCGTATGGGAAGGGATGTACAGTGTTTGCCTCTTGTTAACAAATAGTCGACCTACCACCGAGTTATAAGAACTGGCCTGACTATGCTTTGGCATTCATTTGCCTTGTTTTCTTTAGTCGCCTAATAAAACAGCTTCGGCAGAGAGCAATTAATCACCATGTTGTTTTCCACAGAATTACTGGATCATCAAAACTCCTCCACTTAGGTCTGCTATGAGGTCATTAGAAAAGTGCTGCATTTACTCTTAATATTATTTACGTAGTCCGCTGCAGGAGCAGAAAGCAAAGTTAAAGCTGTTTTATTTAGCAGCTATGCGAAATTTATTCATACAGATTTTGTACACTCATCTTCAAATGAATAACTGCACCCAGAAGGAAGTGTTGGAGTTCAGTGCTATTTGGAAGAAAGGTAAATGTTACCAGGAACGATACAAGGTTATAGATTTAGACTGATAAAGGCCATATTTTTTGAGCAACACATTCAGAAGTAGTGTCTCTCAGTATGCCATCTGGCTACATGTTTCCTATTTCTTGCCAAGAGCTTCAGTCATCATTCCATTTATCTCAGATAAGGACAGTTGGCCAATGCAAGAAATGAAAGGGATGTAAAGTGAAGAGGAGGTTGCTGTAATTTTTCTGCTGGGCGCATAGAGGAGTGAAGGTCAGTATGAGTGTGGATTAGACACAGAGGAGTGAGGGTCAGTATGACGGTAGATTAGACACATGGAGGAGTGAAGGTCAGTATGAGTGTGGATTAGACACATAGGGGAGTGAAGGTCAGTATGAGTGTGGATTAGACACATAGAGGAGTGAAGGTCAGTATGACTGTAAATTAGACACATAGAGGAGTGAGATTCAACATGACTTTGTATTAGATACATCAAATGGTAAAGGCCAGTATGGCTATAGATTAGACACATAGAGGAGTGAGGGTCAGTAAGGCTGTGGATTAGACACATAAAGGAGTAATGGTCAGTATGACTGTGGATTAGACACATAGAAGAGTGAGGGTCAGTATGACTGTGGATTAGATACATACGGTGAGGGCCAGTATTTCTATGGATTAGACACATTGAGGAGTGAGGGTCAGTATGACTGTGGATTAGACACATAGAGGAGTGAGGGTCAGTATGACTGTAGATTAGACACATAGAAGAGTGAGGGTCAGTATGACTGTGGATTAGATACATACGGTGAGGGCCAGTATTTCTATGGATTAGACACATTGAGAAGTGAGGGTCAGTATGACTGTGGATTAGACACATTGAGGAGTGAGGGTCAGTATGACTGTAGATTAGACACATAGATGAGTCAGGGTTAGTATGACTGTGGATTAGACACATTGAGGAGTGAGGGTCAGTATAGCTGTGGATAAGAGACATAAAGGAGTGAGGGTCAGTATGACTGTAAATTAGACACAGAGGAGTGACGGTCAGTATGGTTATGCATTAGACACATGGAGGAGTGAGGGTCAGCATGACTGTAGATTAGACACATATAGGAGTGAGGGTTATTATGGTTATGCATTAGACACATAGAGGAGTGAGGGTTAGTATGACTGTGGGTTAGACACATAGAGGAGTGAGGGTCAGTATGACTGTGGATTAGAAACATAGAGTGAGGGTCAGTATGACTGTAGATTAGACACAGAGGAGTGAGGGTCAGTATGACTGTAGATTAGACACATTGATGAGTAAGGGTTAGTATGACTGTGGATTAGACACATAGAGGAGTGAGGTTCAGTATAACTGTAGATTAGACACAGAGGAATGAGGGTCAGTATAACTGGGGATTAGACAGATAGAGGAGTGAGGGTCAGTTTGACTGTGGATTAGACATGTGGAGGAGTGAGGGTCAGTATAACTGTGGATTAGACACATTGAGGAGTGAGGATCAGTATGACTGTAGATTAGACACATAGAAGAGTGAGGGTCAGTATGACTGTGTATTAGATACATTAAACGGTGAGGGCCAGTATGGCTATGGATTAGACACATAGAGGAGTGAGGGTCAGTATGTCTGTGGATTAGACACATTGAGGAGTGAGGGTCAGTATAACTGTAGATTAGACACATAGATGAGTCAGGATTAGTATGACTGTGGATTACACACATAGAGGAGTGAGGGTCAGTATGGCTGTGCATTAGAGACATAGAGGAGTGAGGGTCAGTATGGTTGTGGATTAGATACATAGAGGAGTGAGGATCAGTATGACTGTAGATTAGACACATAGAGGAGTGACGGTCAGTATGACTGTGCATTAGAGACATAGAGGAGTGAGGGTTAGTATGGTTATGCATTAGACACATAGAGGAGTGAGGGTCAGTATTACTGTGGATTAGACACATAAAGGAGTGAGGGTCAGTATAACTGTGGATTAGACACATAGACTGTAGATTAGACACATAGAGGAGTCAGGATTAGTATGACTGTGGATTAGACACACAGAGGAGAGGGTCAGTATGAGGGACACAGAGGAGTGAGGGTCAGTATTACTGTGGATTAGACACATAAAGGAGTGAGGGTCAGTATGACTGTGGATTAGACACATAGAGGAGTGAGGATCAGTATGACTGTAGATTAGACACATAGAGGAGTGAGGGTTAGTATGACTGTAGATTAGACACATAGAGGAGTTAGGGTTAGTATGACTGTAGATTAGACACATAGAGGAGTTAGGGTTAGTATGACTGTAGATTAGACACATAGAGGAGTGAGGGTTAGTATGACTGTAGATTAGACACATAGAGGAGTGAGGGTTAGTATGGTTATGCATTAGACACAGAAGTTTTGTGTATGGGATCATTGGCAGTCTCTCTTTTTCTCCACACTTTTCCTTTCCAGTCACTTTGATATGGCATCTTTACCTCATCTGTGCTTAAAGCTTGGCTTCAGTCATATTCTATGCAAATTCCATCCTGGCTCTTTTGTTCTTGGTTCTGATGCGAAGTTTGCTCGTTTGTTGAAGTGTAGCTTCAGTATTCCCTACTCCAGTAATCCGTCTGTCACTGGTGCATACTGTCACCTTTACCCCTGCACAGACTGCTTTTCTTTGCTGTTCTTTGTTATTTTTGGAGGTTTTCTTCACAGCTGTAACAATGTTCCTGTCATCTACTGCTGTGGTCTTCCTGGGATGGCCTGATAGTCACCTTCAGTAGTTCCTTTCTTTTCAAAATATTGCATGCTGTTGTTTTTGGAATTCTCATTTGTTCAAAACTGTGTTTATCCCCACTGACATTTCTCCAGTATTTCTCTGATTCTGTGCCTCTTACTTCAGAACAAGCCTACTAAGGCGCTCTCAAATGATTACTACCAGTCCTACACTTTTATAGCTCTGTTTGTGTCTTTCCAAGAATGGAACAATGAACATCTGTCATTCTTTTGTCCCTATGCTTATGTTATGTCCTCCTGTAAGAGAACCTTTCTTCAGTTTTATGCTCATCTATTGATCTGGAATACAAATTTGATGAAACTACAACAGAAATAGCCCATTTCAGCTCTTAGTCCCACACTGTGGTTGCCATGTGGCCTCCTTACATATCTTGGCTCCAATGTAAGAAGAGATTTAAGCAAATGCAAGGGGCTCAAGAAGATATCCGCCCCCTTCCCCTCTTCCCTGCCGCAAGCCCACAAAGCTGAAATATTGGGGCAATTCCTAAAATCTGCCCACCTTCCAGAGCTGATGAACTGCACATGGTGCACAGCAGTGCTGGACAGATGTGCTCCCACATAATGGATAATGGAAACTGCTTTCAGAGATTGGCTTGATGAGGACATTTTGCATGCAGATAGTGTGTCCGTGTGAACATTCATTTATTTGCAATTTCCTTTTCTTCTGTTTTAGATAGCATTAAGACAATCCCAGGTTGAACCATGTCCTTTGGTTTGCGGTTGTGTGTGTTCACCTCATAAGAGCCCCTTTTCATAAATGCGAAGAAACTGGAAACGACAGTTCAGGTCATGTGCATGCACTTCACAGAGTCTCAGAAGTGTTAATCCCAAGCTTTCACCAACTGCCAGTGTCATCTAAGAACGGATAAGCAGTGTTCTACATACTACTCGCAAACTAAATCTACCTAATAGTAGTATGTAGTATGCAGTATGCTACCATACTGAATATCTGTGGTGCACTGAAGCTCCCTGGATGGTGTTCTACTCCAGTAAGATCTAGTATACAGGGAGAGCTATCTTCATGGTGTACTGCATCCCATCATGCACTGCAGCCTCACCAGCTCTTGGCCTGCTTCAGCCAGAGAAAATGGCGACGGGTAACACGGAGGAGCAAAACGCAGCCCACTTTGAGTATAACTGTGGGTGTAGTGATTGTAGTGGGGTTTTAGAGTGAAAGAGCCGAGATTAGCTAACAGCTAGGCTAAACGTATTTCAGGTGAACTGAGCAGCTTTGGCAGCAGCTAGCTGTAAACAGTGGATACAGTAATAACAGCTCTGAAGTAAATGTGGGTGTAGTGATTGTAGTGGGGTGTGTTTTCATAAGAATGAGCCTCAGAAAGTTAAATATACAGGTCTGAAGATTAATAAAAGATGAACTCGCTTAAGAGGATCAGTTTTAGAGTGAAACACCGAGGGTAGCTAACAGCTAGGCTAACTGTATTTCAGGTGAACTGAGCAGCGTTAGCAGCAGCTAGCTGTAAACAGTGGATACAGTAATAAAAGCTCTGAGGTAAATGTGGGTGTAGTGATTGTAGTGGGGTGTTCCTCAGAATGAGCCTCAGAAAGTTAAATATACAGGTCTGAAGATTAATAAAAGATGAACTCGCTTTAGAGGATCAGTTTTAGAGTGATATATGAGGTAACTGGTCATGTGACTGTATTAGTATACTACACTGTAGGTCAGACTTGTTACTACACTGCATACTACACACAGGGGGTGTATACAGTATGCAGTGTTCCATTTCAAATACAGCCTGGATCTCTGTGCATGCTTCTTGCGCTCTCAGGGAGGTTTTCCTGCCACTGTGGCTGGCCTGCTTGTTGCTGGGGTCTGGATTTGTAGTTTAACAATGCACTGAACAGTTCTTCAAAACATTTACATTTATGGCATTTAGCTGACGTTCTTATCCAGAGCGACTTACAAGTTTAATCACATTACAGGTGGGCCAGTGTAGTGTTAGGAGTCTTGCCCAAGGACTCTTATTGGTGTAGCACAGCGTAATCACCCAGACTGGGATTTGAACCCCAGTCTCCCACATGTGGTGGTGGCTCTCTGGCAGGCAGTGGTGTTATCCGCTGAGCTACACCAACCATACGATGCTTGTCTTCACAGCCATGTGTAAAGGGTGATTTCTAATATGTTGAGGTAAAAACCTGTTGTTTCTACAGTGTAATCTGTGATAATCTATACATGGCATAGAAATAGAACAATTAAATGACTAATGATTAAAGAAACAAACTTTATAAAATATGATGTCCCATGAGTCTGAAAACGAGTCCCAGGAATGAGAAGCTCTTCATATGGAAAGATCTTCTTCAGAGGGGCTGATGTAGCAGATTGGCATATACTACCACTTAACGGTTTGGGGTCACTTGTCATAATGGTAATTGTTATTCATTCACACCCTAACTCTATAGAGCCTTTCTATATCGTCGCTGTCCAAAGAAAAACAGGTATCTCCAAAATGACAACTTTACAGGAGAGGCCAAAAACTAATTTCATTTGAATGGAAGTCAATGGAACCAGACGTCTTTCCAAACTGTTTTGGGCCATTTCTGTTGGTCCATTTTTCATTAAATTTCCACAAAGTGTAAACAGCAGCTCATGTGATCAAATAAGTCATAAAAGTAAAAATCAACAAAAATGAAGATACATGGTTTTCTTTGGGCAGCGACGATATAAACAGTTCTATATACCACCAAAACCAGCTCTTCTGTATAAAACCATGATCCCTGAAAGAACCATTTCCTTACTTAAATGGTAGTTTGCATGGTGAAACTGTCCTGCAGATTGATGGATAGTGTGTTCTGTATGGTTGGAAATGGTTCTATTTAGCACCCAAAGGCATTCTTCTATTGTTACAAGCTTTAACATGGAACCCTGAACATGAAAGAACCATTAGCATGGTTTAGCGTTTCTTGGTCTGGTGAAATGGTTTTTCAGACTGACGGAGACAGAAGTGCTTGTCTTCACAGCCATGTGTAAAGGGTGATTTCTAATATGCTGAGGTAAAAACCTGTTGTTTCTACAGTGTAATCTGTGATTATCTATACATGGCATAGAAACAGAACAATTAAATGACATCAAAGAAACAAATATTATAAAAGATGATGTTACTGCATAAAAGGAAATCTGTTATTTTGAAATAGAAATTGCACTGGTGACATCACTGGACTTTTTGTCTGACATATTTCTCAAGGTAAAGCACATGTGAAGTCCACTGCCTCTTTTCAGTTATCAGAAATATTCTCTTTTAGCTCATGATTTTATACAGGGCTTTTAGTTGAAGTCACCAGTATGACCTACCTTACAGTACAGTTAAAAAATATAATATACTGTACATGGATTAAATTACATATTTTAGTAAATATACACTGATTGAAAACATTTTCTAAAATGCAAATTTTATGAAAATGTCACTGGTATTACTGTCTCTGGTGTAAGCTTTCTTAATTTTTAAGAACGACTGTTTAGACACCTTTGCAAACCAAAAGTGGACGTTTCTGTAGAATGAGCCATATTGATCCATATAAGCAAGTTGATTTATGATTCAAATAATTGTATATATACAAAATATGGTTTACATATACAATAAAGAAGTTATATACATACAGAAAACATGTATTACCAGGATCCAGCGAAAGCTCTTCTTCTCTGTTAAATCAAAAGTCTAATAAATCAGCAGTGGCTGGTTCCAAACACTTAAAAGGCAATACACTGTTGGGCTCGGCTTCATGTTTGATTGAGTGTAGCGGCTGAATGATGTGCTCTTCTCCTGGTTTCCTTTACTCGATTCATTTAATGAACTTCAGCCTTGGGTTCACATTCTGAAGCCGTTTGTAATTTCCCTCTTACATCATTCATTTCATTTTAATGTGAGGAGTTATTTCCCTGCAGAGGTCAAGCGCGGCGGAGAGTCCAACAGTGTTTCACTGTCGTTGCCTTACCCGTACCAGTGGAAACGGTCACGAAGACGGGCGAGGCCTCTGCCATGGCAACAGCCTACCATGTTTCGACACGCGCCTTCATGAAGCAGAGCCCATCAGTATGTCCACAGAAGCAGGCAGATGGTCTCTGTCTCAGTGTGTGGCTCAGGATCCCTGTAGCACTCCACATCTGGAGGCTGTCCATACAAATACTGATTCATTTCTCACACTGTCCCGGCACTGTCACTGCACTGACCCAGCACTGACCCAGAACTGTTCTACATCTCAACTTTACTATATTAAACCATTGTTAGAACGCTGAAAGAAAGAATTCAGTTCTAGATAAAAGAACTTCCCTGAAGTGGACAACAAACGAGCTTCTGTGTCAGGCACATTCGGCTCTGGCTAAAACTATGAGCTGCACTCTTATAAAGAAGATGGTTCTTCAAGAGATGTTTAGTAAAGGAAACGGTTCTGTTTAGAACCAAGAGTTCTACATAGAAGTATTTGCATGGCTAAATGGTTCTCACATGGATAGAAAATGTATTTTACATAGCTAGAAATTGCTAGTTCTTCTATTTCTACAAACTTTAATACAGAACCATGTAGCATTAAAGTAGCATTAGCATGATTAAATGGTTCTTGGAGAAATAGTTCTTCAGATCGATGGAGAACAAGTTGTATACGGTTCTGTATACAGAACCTTTTTGAAAATAGCTCTATCCAGTATCAACATTTTTGTTTGTGTATATAGAACCATAGAAGCCGGAAACGGAACATTTGCTTGCAGAAATGGTTCTGTGTATTGTGAAACGGTTCTTCAGATTGATGGAGAGCATGTTCTATATGGTTGGATATCAGAACCATGAACACTCAACGAATTAATCTGCAGGCTTGACTGTTTCTGTGCCTGGTGAACTGGTTCTACAGGTTCTTGGAGATTGTTTATGGTTCTATATAGAGCCCTTTTGAAAGTGTCTCATTATAGCACCAAAAAGATTGTATACAGAACCATGAACACATACCATCAAAGTAGCATTTGGTTCTTTGCATAGTAAAATTGATTACCAGATTGGTGGGGGGGGGGGGGGGGGGGTGTTAGGGGGCGGGTGGGGGGGGGGGGGGATATGGATATTGTTAGATATGGTTCTTTATATATAGAACCTTTGTAAGTTCGATACAGAACCAGGAACACTCAAATTACCATTTGCATGATGAATCTGAATCTGATGATTCTTCAGATTTGTGGAGAATGTGTATGGTTCTATACAGAGCACTTCTGAAAATGTTTCTATGTAGCACCAAAAAATGTTCTCTAAAGAACCAGGAACACCATAGAACCACTGTACCCTTTTGCATGCCTACGTGGTTCTTTGCATAATTAAATAATTTTTCTGATTTATGGCAATTGTGTATGGTTCTCTATAGAACACTTTTGAGAAAGGTTCTTTATAGCACCAAAAAAGGTTCTGTGTGGAACCATGAACACTTAAAGTAGCCTTTTGCATGCCTAAGTGATTCTTTGCATGATTAAATGGTTCCTCAGATTTATGGAAATTGTGTATGGTTCTATATAGAACACTTTTAAGAAAGGTTCTTTATAGGACCAAAAAGGTTCTGTATGGAACCATGAACACTCAAAGTAACCTTTTGCATGCCTGTGTGGTTCTTCGCATGATGAAATCAATCTTTAGATTTATGGACAATGAGTATGGTTTTATATAGATCCCTTTTAAGAATGGTTCTTTTAGCACCAAAAGGGTTCTGTACAGAACCATGAACAATCAAAGTACCTTTTGCATGCCTAAGTGGTTCTACGCATGATGAAATCAATCTTCAGATTTATGGAAAATTAGTATGGTTTTATATAGATCCCTTTTAAGAATGGTTCTTTATAGCACCAAAAAGGTTCTGTACAGAACCATGAACAATCAGAGTACCTTTAGCATGCCTAAGTGGTTCTTTGCCTGATTAAATGGTTCCTCAGCTTTATGGAAAATGTGTATGGTTCTATATAGAACTCTTTGTTTTTATGTAGCACCAAAAAGGTTCTGTACAGAACCATAAACCATCCAATCACTAACAATCCAATTTCCATGCTCGAATGTTTTTGGCATTGAGATAGGGTTATTTGGTTTCATGCGTTATGTGTTGTATATGGTTCTAAAGCCTATATAGAACCGTTTTAAATTTGGACCTCTATGGCACCAAGGTTCTATTTAGAACCATGAACACTCAGCATTTGCATTTGCTTGCTTAGGTGGTTTACTGCATGGTTAAACTCCTATTCAGGGCCATGTGTTGTGTATGGTTCTATATAGAGCCTGTTTAAAAGGGTTCCATGTAGCACCAAAATGGGTTCTCATACTGCATGGGGAGAACAGCATAACCATGCAAATGGTTCTAAATGGAACTCATGGCTTTAGGTAAAACCTTTAGAACTAGGGTGTGGAACTGGCACTGAGAAGCTGAAGACAGCAGAGTCAGGTCGGTCAGCCACCCACACAGCCCACGGGTACCTCAGTGCGTAGGAGCGCTGGTGAGGTTTCCTCTGAACTTCTCCCACATCTGTTCTAGCAGGATAAAGCAGTGCGGGGGGGTTTCACAGGAAGACCCTAAAACCGAGTCCGTTAGTGCAGATTTCAGTCCATCTGCGCCCTTCAAACGCTGGAAACTATCAACTGCGCACATGTGCGTCTCCGCGTGATAAGGACGCACCTCACCGCGCAGCCGGAGAGCGCGTAACGCGGCAGGGTGGATCCGCAGCGCCTCCGTGTGGACAGACGGGGTAGTGTCTTGACTGGCGGAGGGAGGGAGGATTAGGAGAGGAGGCGCAGAGAGAAGACTGCTGCAGCGGCTCCACTCCTCGCCCGCTCCTTCCCTCCTCGACTTATTCCGCGCTTTTTCTCCTGCGTTTTATTTTCACCCCGTGATGGTCGCGTAGGAGACCCTTAGCCTGGTTATTCAAGCAGATCTCTGGAGGAGAAGTCTGAGGGAGAAGGAGAAGAAGCTGTGACTGGGCGTGGGTGAGGTGAGTCTGAACTTTGGGGAAGCTTGCTGGTGTTCTGGGTTTCTTGAGGAATGCAGGAGCTGGTCGGACAGTGCCTTGCTAGTTGTGATTGTACCAGACAGGACTCGGTTTGCAGTGGCCAGCAGTGTTTTGCAGTCCAGTTCCTTGACTTGGGAGGATTTGTGAAGATACAGTGATGGCACAAAGTTGAGATTTTGGGGAGATGGTTAACGTTGAGCCACAGACTGTGTGCAGACTGTGCACTGTGTGCACTGTGCTTCTCCTGCCTTTACTGCACGATCCAGTGCGCTCTCTGCTCTAACACACCCATTTCAGCCTCAGCAGGGTCTGTCCAGTGGTCTGTTCAGGTGCGTTAAGGCAGGGAAAGGGCTGAAATGTGCAGGGCAGGGCTCCAGGACTGGAGAACACTGGCCTACAGACTATCATTGTTCTGCTGGAGGAGGGTTTTTAGACTCGCCCTCTGCCTGAGATCAGCATAGCCCATTTTCCATTGCTCATCAATTAACAGTAGGTTTTTAGCCAAGCCCTGCGCCCTGTACTGTCTAATACCTAACACATATAACGTTGTTTGTAAGAGGATAAAATATGGATGTGGGCCTGCGTGTTCATCATTCTCAGATTGTCATACAAGAGAGACACAATAGGATGCAGAAATGACGTCTCATGGACAGATAACATCACAGGGCATGTAATTCCATCTGGTTTCAGGTTAAAGTGGCTTTTCCTGGAAATACAACCAGCGGGTAGCCTAACTGTCCTGCAGGTATTGTGTAACGTTGAGTCTTGTAATGTGTTTGATGCAGTGATCATGAATTAGCCTGATAGCTTGTGTTCTGACTGCACAAGCATCATATACATCAGCTCCTCCTCCGGATTGCTGATCTGTGGTGGGAAGTGATGACGTAGAGTCACATCACTACTCCAAGTAAGGAGCCTTTGCAGATCGGAAGTGGCCGTTGTTCAGCCATTTGGGCTTTTTGCCACTAGAGAAGTAAAACAGTCCTGTTCAAATTATAACATTAAAGGAGCCATGTGTAAAATTTAGTTGGAGTCTATTGTCTCTATAACGCTGTACCACACCTGATCCTGCAAATCAATGTGTGTTCGTTTTCTTGAAAAGAGCCTTTCATGTCTACATAGGAGCAGGTCGCCTTCCAACAGAGGCCGCCATGTAGAACAGTAGTGTTTCTACAGGAGACCAGAACTGACAAAGCACGCCCTCTCTGTAGAGGAACTTAGAGAGCAAAAGCATTTTTTGGCATTTAATTAGCAGCTTGAATTTGATGCTGGTTGTAGCACCGACTGGTAGATGCAGAAAGAGTCCTTGTTTAAAATGTCCACCCATTGGTTCACTTGATTGCAGTCTACAACCTCACCAGTAGAGGTTACACACTGCTCCTTTAAGTGCCATTTGTTCATTTTTCAAGTTTTTGTCTGAAATTCTGGAACGTATTGCCTAAAATGGTGGAATTCCGGAGTTAAAATTGGAAGTTGGCTGCATGGATGAAAGCTTTAAAGCAGCCCAGTGACGCTTTTCCAGTTTCCCTCTTTGTGTTTAGCTTTTTGTGCATGTAAATGTTCTGCAAAGTTGCAAAGTCCAAAGAACACACCGAGGTTAGAAACTCAGTCCCATAGAAACCACTTTTCTCAGCTCCCTGAAAGTACTCGTAGAAATTCCAGCCCCTTTTCTCTGTTCCAAGGTGACATCATCTAATAACACAAACTTTATTGCCCGCCTGCCGGGAAACTTGGTACGCCCTCACACAAAACACAGAGAGATGCCACCCTGATGCCAGTCCTGCTCCAGTCTAGTTTGTGAAGGTGAGTCTACCAGCTTGTTCTATCATAGGATCAAGCTGATACAGCAGAACTGATATCATTGTAAAATAATCATGGTGGTGTGTGGGCGGAGCTTGAAGTAGGATGCTTCTAGGATGCGAGATAACCAGTTAGAGCATGGCCTTAGTGGGAGGCAGGTCTTAAAGACACAGGAGCTCTAACAGAGCGTTCCAGATAGAGCGTGAGAAAATGTAAGCGTGTAAATCTGTTATATTGAGCCAAAAATACAATTATTACTATTAAAAATTAACATAAAAGGTCCCGTTTAAAAAGGAAGTTTACTATTTATGTGTATGGTTTAACATTAATCATGCATTAAACATGTGTGGCTTTATGGCAATATTTATGGTTGTTGTGTTAAAGTTGGTGTTACAATAGGCTGAGCAAATCCTGGTTATCATAAATGACTAACTACAAGTTTCATTAATAAGTAAATATATAAATAGGTCTGTTTAACTGAACTGGTGCAGTTAGTCGTTTGTTGTTTGTTTGACAATTAATAAAAAATAATTGTAGTTGTGGTATGTTTATTATTATTATTATTATTATTGTTATTATTATTATTATTGTTGTTGTTGTTGTTGTTGTTGTTGTATTTTTTAAGGTGGCACATTTTGTCTGTTCCAACATAATAAAACAGTAAAGTTTAGGTATTGCGATGCATATTGTGCATATTGAAGTATCGTGATGTAATATTTTCTCTGTATCGCCCTGCCTTAGTTCATATGTATGTTAATACCTGTTAGAAACCTAGGCCAGATTATTTTTGGCCTGTGTCCCTCATTTTAGAAGTGTTGGCTTCATCACTGCAGATTGACATGCATTATATTCAGATTTGAGGTGGGTGACATGTAACATCGCAATACTTCACTTGTGATACATGATTTGTATTAAATATATGTATATATATTTTTTTAAATCTGATGAATTAGAACAGACACAGCACTGCCTTGATTTAAAAGGAATATCAAAACTATCCAGGTACTTCTGTTCAGCATCTCACACACTGTGACCCATTTATTAATAGTCTACCTAAAGTCATGGACCTGGGTTATCTTTCATCCAGCCACTGAACATAAAGAATAATGACAATGGCCCCCTATATGAGGATCCAGAGCATACAGAGAGAAAGTGCGACCACGCTGCACGTAGTGCAACAAATCTGTGTGTGGTACAGAATCATCTGCCTTAGATACAAATACAGTTAAATACAGTCAGTATTAGTCACAGGCTTATTAGGCTGATTAGTGAGGACACACATCGTATAATAATAAACATTAACAAATATAATCATTAAAAAAAAGAATAAAGAATAGAATGAATAATAATTTAATAATTTAAAATAAACTTTAATTGCTTTGTGGACATTTAGATTACGTCCTACTGCACAGGACATAGAATTATAAAAGACAAAAAATACAATTTGTTGAATTTGCTATTTGTGTGAGTACAGTGATGCAAATGAACAGGATTCAAAGGCTATTGGCAAAGTTGGTAGTCTGCAGGCACATGGTGGTTGTATTGCCAGCTTTCATATAGCTCATAGTGTATGTTTGCTGCTGTCAAGCACATGCATATTAGTGCTACTGTCAGCCAAACAAGAATCCTGATATAAACAACTAACATGAAATACTGTGCCTGTCTTCTCACATGCACTCACAAAAATGTCTACAGACAATTTTACAAGGTTATGTGTGGAATCAAAGGAAACGTTTTTTTTTCTATTAGATATCATAACATGACCATAAATGCTAATAATGCTAATAAAGGTTTGCTTGGTGCTTGGTAAAGAATATGAGAATATATGTATACACTCCTCATACGCTTAAAAATTGTTGACTCCGAGTAGGAAGGATGGCAGTGCTATTCAAAGGAAGATAAAAGTTACCAGGAACAATATATGATGAAAGGTTTAGATGGGCATGGAGGTGAAATGACACCAGGGCTTCTCATGTGCAACAGTAAACCGCTCCTCTTGGCGCTGACCGCGGTGCCTCCACATATGGACTCATTGGTCGTCTCCACCAAGACAAAAGCGGACTCGTCACTGAAGATGATGGTATTGCACATTTTGCAGCGATGGTGCTGAATTGATCTATTGCGCAGTCCAACCTGCAGGTGTCACCAAAAGAGAGCATCACTAAAGCCATCTGGTTTCTTTGGGACCTTTATCTATGACCAAAGCCAGAAAACTGGGCCTTTGGAAAACGCAGACTTCTAGTTATTAGATGCTTTGGACAGAGGAAATATGACCTTAACTGCACTTCCCAAATTTTGATATATTTCTTCCTGGTCCTACTTTAGTTCAGTTTGTTTACAAAGTCAGAGACCACCCAACTATTAATTAAATATTTAGTCAAAAAGTACATGTTATTTATTTATCAGTGTGGAGTACAAGAACAGAGAACATACAGTTATCAGAGAATTACACAGAACAGCTAAATACAAGATCAGTATTAAAACATTCAGCCCTTGGGTTTTATTACAGCTTCCAGTTTCCACTTTGAGTTTTTATAGAACTCTGCAGAAGCATTAAGCATTCAAAGTTCAGTCTGAGAAGTTGGTTTACAGTTTTCTTCTTCTCACCATCCAAATAAACCCAATCACATTTAGTGGAATTGAGGTCTGGAAGTCTGGGGTGGTCGGTCAATTATTCTGAGAGCACCAACAGCTTCTTTGTTGGATGTGTCCGTCTCCTTTTCTCAGTGAACAGCTACACATCCTTTCAGACCCATAGCTTTGAGCTTTTCTGTCACAGTGGGAGGAGGGGCAGAAGCACACCTTTAGATGTTATCAGATCTGAAGCAAGAGTGAAGCTTGATGCTCTCCTCTCTCTCTTTCTCTCAGAGATGAAAGCTTTAAGGATGGTTTATCTGAAGAGGACACCAGGTTTTGCAAGAGTCCCTTTTAATATATACATATATATACGTATTGTTACTTCACAAAACACTTCACAGCACACAAAAACAAAACTCTAAGCCTCCCAAAACCATCCCTACAAACTCCTGCCTCCACTTATTGTATGTATATTTGAGATATAATATCTGCAGGACTTGAATCGTAACCCCATTTAACAGAACAGAGACCAGTTCTTTCTGCCTCTTCTCAGTGTAAGGGAAAACAACAGCAAATTCATGTTATCTTCTCCCAGATCACTATGGACAAGTGCAAGTTAATTCAGCATTTTCAAAAAGCAGCTTTAAGCCGTCCACTAAAGATCACAAGGCCTTGTTCGCCAACTGAACTTAACGGGAAACTTCCACTTAAATAACCCACTTACAAAGATTGTGACATTCACCAGCGATTCCTTATTTGGGATTTGTTCCTCAGTAAGAACAGAATCTACACACACTCTGCGGTGCAGATAGTTCTGTGGTTTAGAAACACGTAATAAATCTGACTTTTTAGGACCTTCTCAAAAAATAAATTAGGGAAACACTCAGAAAGGTGTTGGTGAATGAGGCTCACAGTCCCTAAGATCTTCATGCAGGAGAGAGTTTATAAAGACCTGTGTTTAAGTCAGTCCAGGTCTTACATCATTTACATATACTTGCATGATAGTTAGAGAAAGTGATATGGTGAAACATGATGGTGATAATTCAGCACATTTTAAGAATACGCCACAAAATAACATTTTGTAACATATATATATTATATATAATATTATATTATTTTGTGGTGTGTGAATTATCACCATCACGTTTCACCATATCACTTTCTCTAACTATCATGCAAGTATATGTAAATGATGTAAATTGATATATATATATATATATACATATATATATATCAAAGTATGACAGCATTTGATTTGTTGGAACAGAGAAGTGCTGTAGAACCGGTGGTACTATTAATATTTGTATGTACTGTGTGGCACTACACTGAGTTAAACAGACTCACTCTGCTGTTTTTATAATGAAACATGCAGTTAGTCAGTGTACAAGTACAGACCATATACACGGTCATACACGGACCATATACACTGTATGTTCAAAAAAACAGGCTGTGTTTTACTCTGACATCATTTATCACAATAACTGTACAGTACATACTCATATTGCCCAGCCCTACTTATAGCAGTAGTTTGCTAACATGTAGTGTAATGTGTTAGTGTGCTGTAAGTAGTGTGTTGGTGTACAGTAACTCAGTAAGTGTACTGCGTTAGTGTGCTGTAAGTAGTGTGTTGGTGTACAGTAACTCAGTAAGTGTAATGTGTTAGTGTACTGTAAGTAGTGTGTGTGGTGTACAGTAACTCAGTAAGTGTGATGTGTTAGTGTGCTGTAAGTAAAGTGTGTTGGTGTAGCAGTAACTCAGTAAGTGTAATGTGTTAGTGTACTGTAAGTAGTGTGTTGGTGTACAGTAAAACTCAGTAAGTGTAATGTGTTAGTGTGCTGTAAGTAGTGTGGTTTGGTGTACAATAACTCAGTAAGTGTAAAGCGTTTAGTGTTCTGTAAGTGGTGTGTTGGTGTACAGTAACTCAGTAAGTGTAATGTTGTTAGTGTACTGTATAGTAGTGTGTTGGGTGTACAGTAACTCAGTAAGTGTAATGTGTTAGTGTGTGCTGTAAAGTAGTGTGTTGGTGTACAGTAACTCAGTAAGTGTAATGTGTTTAGTGTGCTGTAGGTAAGGTAGTGTGTTGGGTGTACAGTAACTCAGTAGGTGTAATGTGTTAGTGTACTGTAAGTAGTGTGTTGTTGGTGTACAATAACTCGGTAGTGTAATGTGTTAGTGTGCTTGTAAGTAGCGTGTTTGGTTGATGTACAGTAACTCGGTAAGTGTAATGTGTTAGTGTGGCTGTAAGTAGTGTGTGTTGGTGTACAGTAACTCAGTAAGTGTAATGTGTTTAGTGTACTGTAAGTAGTGTGTTGGTGTACGTAACTCAGTAAGTGTAGTGTGTTAGTGTGTGCTGTAGGTAGTGTGTTGGTGTACAGTAACTCAGTAAGTGTAATGTGTTAGTGTGCTGTAAGTAGTGTGTTGGTGTACAATAACTCGGTAAGTGTAATGTGTTAGTGGTGCTGTGAGTAGGGTGTTGGTGTACAGTTACTCTGTAAGTGTAATGTGTTAGTGTGCTGTAAGTAGTGTGTTGGTGTACAGTAACTCAGTAAGTGTAATGTGTTAGTGTACTGTGAGTAGTGTGTTGGTGTACAGTAACTCAGTAAGTGTAATGTGTTAGTGTGCTGTAAGTAGTGTGTTGGTGTACAGTAACTCAGTAAGTGTAGTGTGTTGGTGTACAGTACAAGTAGTGTGTTGGTGTACAGTAACTCAGTAAGTGTAATGTGTTAGTGTACTGTAAAGTAGCGTGTTGGTGTACAGTAACTCAGTAAGTGTAATGTGTTGGTTGTACTGTAAGTAGTGTGTTGGTGTACAGTAACTCAGTAAGGTGTATTGTGTTAGTGTACTGTAAAGTAGTGTGAAGTGAGGCCACCAATCAGGGGACAGCGGTCACTTTGTTTTGAGCTGTGTGACAGAGCTTTGTGTTTCTAGCTATTGGAACCTGTTCTCCTTCATTGTTCTGTTCTGATGTTGTTGTTATTAGACGTCAGTATCAGACTAATGATGAGCTTCTATTAAAGGCTGGTGGACTGAGAGAACAACTAGAGGCTCTTCACCTACACTGTGAGCTGATGAAGAGTCCTGATCCAGAAATGATAATAGGACATTAGAGCCGTAATAAATCATGCTCCTGTTACTCTCCATACTTCAGTACATCTGAAGGTACATACTTTAGTACTGTTACTCCAGTGGAGGCCTAAAGGGAGGAACTTCTACTGTTACTGGAGGATATTTACCTTGGGGATCTCTAATTTAACTCAAGTACATGGTTTGTGTACTTCGTCTTTCGCTGTAGCTGTGTGTGTGCGTTGTATGTGTGCGTGTGTGTGTGTGTGTGTGTGTGTGTGTGTGTGTGTGTGTGTATGCGCGTGTGTTTGTGTAGTTTGTGTACACTGGTGCTTCAGCTTGTGCTCCTACTAAAAGAGATGAACAAATCATGAGCAAACGTGTCTGTAGAGCTCAGGCTAAATGTGAAGAGAGGCCTTTATCGCCCCCTCTGGCACAAATAGAAAATCAGAATCAGAATCTCTTTATTTGCATATACATGGAGCTCCTCTAACATGTAACATACTGAACAGACCAGACAAGCACAACTGTTAACAATTTTTCACCAGGAGTAATGTATATTTAAAACACAATAAAATTGAATAAAATTATGGTAATAAGAACCGGGCAAAAAAGCTGAGGGGTCATTTGGAACTACTATTTCGATACAATTTCAGAATAAAATGACTATTTGTAAAATTGAACATCTGTACAGCTGTGCAAATAAGTGTTATGTTATAAAGGTGTTACTGTAATGAAGTGAGATTCAGTTTTAGTATACTGCATACACTGATATTTAGAAAGTTTTGTCCTGGTTTAGTGACTGTTCCAAATGCTCATCACCCTGACCATTATGGCTCCCCTGTATTCTTGAACCTTTCTGCTTTAGCTCACCTTCAGTTTTGGCATCTGCTTTTTCTTTTCTTTGTTGAGTGATCATCATAACATCTGTTTTAGATTCAGACACCTGAATCTGAATGGTGTTCTGTGAATAAGGAGAAATCCAGGAAACCAGTGTAAGTTTTCACCACTAAGGAGCTGTGGATGCTAAAACATATTTAGGACGTTGTACATTCTGACCTTTATCAGTGTGGAGCAGTGCCTCTCGACCCGGGTTCTGCACATTTCCTTGTTTTTCTTGCCACTTTAACTCTTAAATGGGTTAATGATAAGCTGATTAGTGGGATAAGATGTGTTGGGAGCTGGAAACAACACTAAAAGGTGCTGGGCTGTGAGTATCCAGGACAATGTTTAAGAAACACTGGGTCAGAACTAAGTGTTAGGGATGAGGGAGAGTTTTATAAGTCAAAAGGGCCCACCAAGCTGTGCTCTATTTAATTTTAAATTGGCACTATGTAAATATATTTTTTGCTGTCCACAGAAAAATATGTATCTAATTTTACTTTTATGCATCATTTAAACACAGCAGCTGCTGTTTATATAGTGTGAAAATGTTTTGATGAAGGGACCAACAGGAAACTGTTGTCTGTTGACTTCCATTAAACTGTTCCATTGACTTCCATTTAAGTTAAATGAGGTTTTTGTCCTCTTTTGTAAAGCTGCCATTTTCAGGGTTACTTGTTTTTCTTTGGACAGCAAGTTGCCCTATAAAAGAAAAGGCTTCCTCTGCATCACTCTCCCATACAGCATCACCTTGTGTAAAGTGCACCGAATAGTTGAACGATGCACAGTGACTCCATCAGCAGCAAGATCATGTTGTAGGTCTTTGGTGCTGGTCTGTGGGTTGACTCTGACTGTTCTCAACATCCTTCGCTTCTGTTTATTCGAGATTTTTCTTGGTCTGCCACTTCGAGCCTTGACTTGAACTGTGCCTGTGGTCTTCCATTTTCTCACAATGTTTCTCACAGTGGAGACTGAAAGCTGAAATCTCTGAGATAGCTTTCTGTATCCTTCCCCTAAACCATGACGGTGAACAATCTTTGTTTTCAGGTCATTTGAAAGTTGTTTTGAGACTCCCATGCTGTGACTCTTCAGAGAAGATGCAATGAGGGGAAAAAACTTACAATTGCCCCCCCTTAAAATACCCTTCTCATAATTGGAGATCACCTGTGTATGGAGGTCAAGGGTCACTGAACTTACCAAACCAAATTTGAGTTCCAATAATTAGTTCTAAAGGTTTTGAAATCAATAAAATGACAACAGTGCCCAAATTTATGCACCTGCCTAATTTTGTTTAGACAATTATTGCACACTTTCTGTAAATCATATAAACTTAATTTCACTTCTCAAATATCACTGTGTTTGTCCCCTATATGATATATTTAACGCTATTATAATTCAGGGACGTCTGGTTGGATGGGAGATTTTCAGGCTACATCATTAGGGCTAAATGATTGGAGGGAAATATTTGATTGCGATTTTTCATACTAATATTGGAACGTTTTTTAAATTTTTTGAGCCTTAAACATAGACTGCCTTTAAGCACTGGTTGTGATAGGTCACTGATGGTCCAACTCGTCTATAGGTAGTTCACGTGCTCAGTTTTATTAGGTTAACTTTAACAACACAAGATGATATTGGTAATGTAGGCTACAATAGAACCATTTGCAACTCGTACGATTTGAAAATTCTGCTCAGTTAAATTGTACATTTTGAAATTAAAAATTTCCACTCGCCGTCCACTCTATTAGACACTCCTACCTTGCTGGTCCACCTTGTACATGTAAGGTCATAGATGATAGCTCATCTGCTGCTGCACAGTGCAGTGTTGGTCCTCCTCTAGTCCTTCATCAGTGATGCTGCCCAAAGGACTCTGTTGGCAGGATAGTTTAGTTTTAGTCTTGGTGGTAGGAGAGAATTCTCAGTCCAGCAGTGATACTGTGGAATCATCACACCAGCCACCACACACACCACCACGTCATTGTCACTGCAGTGCTGAAAATGTTTCCACTGTCCACGTAATACCTGCTCTTAACATGCCTTTATTTTCCT
This sequence comes from Prochilodus magdalenae, assembly GCA_024036415.1. Classification (NCBI taxonomy): domain Eukaryota; kingdom Metazoa; phylum Chordata; class Actinopteri; order Characiformes; family Prochilodontidae; genus Prochilodus; species Prochilodus magdalenae. The sequence continues at coordinate 135,885 of JAMWET010001164.1, forward strand.
GACAAGGAGGAAGAGGGAGGAAGATGCTGTGCGAAGGTCGATTGTTCTATGCTCCTTTATGGAGCTGGGGTCTATTGCCAGGACCCTTACATTGCTCGCCGGTGTGATTACCACGCAACCTTGTGTGCATGTTTGAAAGAATACACTTGACGGAGTCGAGGTGGTTAATGAACTGTCCCCATTACAAACATAAATGTGAAGTATATCGGCTTCTTGCTCATAGAAGGTTCTACCTATTTCTATCTTACGGTAGTCTGACTGGTAGAATAGAAAGTGAAGACACCAAACTATATACAATTAGCCACTTAATGAATTATACAATCCACCCTAACAAACCCCCAAAATGGAAAATTGATCAGGAGGATATACACAACTGCTGTGTTAACCTGCAGTGGAGGCCTGCATAGAACAAGATCTAGTTCTATAGACCAGAGCAACTTGGACCAAATTCTATTGGGTCTGTCTTTACATTTAGCGGGACACTCTTATCCAAAGCACGACATTAAGGACTCTGTACTAGTGGTCGCTTACTAGCATTTGCTTGCCTAGGGCGGGATTCAAACCCCCATCATCCATACGGGTGGGGAGTCTCTCTGTGTAGGTAGTGGAGTTAACCACTGATCCTAACCAACCCTCATGAATATTCCACTAGGAGCTCTTGAAGTGTGCAGAAAAAGAGATGCAAAGTTTAGTTTTTTTTTTCCCCGTTACTAAGTTTATACATTACACATAGGGGGGGGAAGCATATAACTGGACAGAATTATACATACTGTGTGATGACATCAAAGATCATAATGTGGTATATCAGGTATAGTGACTTGGTTTTCAGGCTCTCATCAGTTGAACTGTTTAAGTGTAAGTCTGTAGAGGCTTTAAACCTAACCAAACACCCCCATCCATTTAAGTGAGGGTGTCTACGTCTGTGACTAGGTACTGTATATTATAAGCATAAAAGTTTGGTCAAGAGGTGTTCAAGTGCTGTCTGACAACTCCTCAGTGGAAGGCATAAGACACTGAGCGCAACACTATGTGATCAACATCTATAGCAACCATCAAAGACTTTAACGTCAGACTAAAAGCTCATTGTGAGGGATACCAGCGGTGGTTCATTAGCTAAGCACCATCAAAGAAACCAATTCTGCCTCAATCAGTCTTTCCCTCATTACGATAACTTCCTGCTCGTAGGTTTGCTCAAATTGAAGCTCTATAATCATATGGTCCCTGCGGCCCGTAGTATGGCGATATTTTGCCCCAGATCGCTTGAGGAGCAAGTTTATTTTCCACATGTGCTATTGTAAGTCTCTCCTTAGGGTGACCGAGCTTTGGGACATGTAGTCACAGTATCCACCCGTAGAGTAGTGGCCCTTATAGGTTACAGGATACCTATCCCATCAAAGTTAAGCTGTACATGGGATATTTATATAGTTGATGAGCTTATATCCAGTGTTGTCCATGTCAATAACATTATGTGGTTGCCAATATTCAGGTGGTTGTATAAGGGTTGAAGAACAGACAGTAAAACTGGCACAGCAGCAGTTGGCTCTACTGGTATATCGATAAATGGCAGCATTGGCATACTTTGGAAACAATCAGATGCGAGTATCAGTATGATTCCATATTTTAGTCTGTCTGTGTATTTTATATTATATATTGGAAGTTAATTTTGCCACGTGTCAATAAGTAATTATTAAAAAAACACTTTACACTGGACCTTACTGTTAGATACAGGATATGATTATAGGGTCATAGTTCATTTAACCTATGATACATACATTAAAAATAACACAGGGCTGCACTGAACAACACCGGACCCTGCATTTGACGAGCTGTCATATCCGCTCATATGGTGTCATAGTATTCTGTGCAGCATTATAAACCACTTTTGATCCTTAAATTCTTATCTTGAAAAGCAAGCATTAATTGATGAATTCCTTGGCACTGCAGGAGTCATCAATCCATAAACACGGGAGAGCATTAATGCTTAGTGTAATCTCCCACATTAGCCGTTATAACACTGTCTTATTTGGTTCTTGGTTACGAATCCGATTGCAATGTACCAGTGAATGACTTATACTCTGCGACGCCGGATGGGACCATCACTGGTTGTCTTCCGGGGGGTCGATGCAGCCATTTGGAGCTTCAGCCTGTAATTTCTGAGGACTTCGTTTTCGTCAGAGAGTGGAAAAACTGGAGTTGATGTTGCTCTAGTCCTAAACATCACAAAACTTTACCAGGCTTGTTTATGTGTTTTTTAAGACAAACTCAGAGCCAAGACTTTATGTACTTGAGGCTTACAGATGAGTTTATCCTCTGTGGTGGCACCATCTGAGGTTTTGGATAAAGTCGTATGCTCCAGGCTGGATTAGTTACGATGGAAGAGTATTCTTTAAGGACACTCCGCCACACTTGATTTCCTATCGGCAAGCTCATCACTGTTCCTATGAGTCTTCACCAGGTACCACGTTGGGGCTTGCACACCATGGAGATAAAAACAGAGTGAGATGATTAAGGTGACCGAACAGCTAGAGATTACATCTTCATTAAAAATCTGATTTGCTACTTAACAAACACATCTGCAAACACATTTTTTGAGTGCGAGCCCAATGTAGTCGACGTGCGTGTATGACTTCTAACGCCACAATTGCCCGCCAGTGTAATTATGCTCATATCTGAAAGTGTTTTTGTCTCGTTTATGATGATGCTTCAGTTTTTAGATGAGCCCTCCGTAGTGACATGGTACCCTGAGTAACAAAAAAGACACACAACTCATCATATCCGGACAACATAATGCAAATGTAGAATTAAGTGGATGCACCAATATGCCCTCTCCACTGCAGATACACGTATGATCCATATATCGGCGCTGTCCAAACGAAAACCATTGTATTCCATTTGTGTTGATTTTTTTGTATCGTTTTATGTCTTATTTTATCACATGAGCCTGCTGTTTACACTGTGTGTGGAGATGTAATGAAGAATGGACTCAACAAGAATGGCCCAAAACAGTTTTGGAGAAAGACGTCTGGTTCATTACTTATTTCACATGAATGAGTTTTTGGTCCTCCTCCTGTAAAGTTGTCCATTTTTGGAGATACCTGTTTTTCTTTGTACAGCGACTATCTAGAAGCATGGGCTAGATGTTTAATTTCATTGCTGGGAATCAAATTAAGAAGTAATATCACTAAATTAAAAAAATGTTCTCGGGAGCAGTCCCTCAGAG
>JAMWET010001165.1:0-25000 GCA_024036415.1 Prochilodus magdalenae
AAGAGTAATGATATGAATTAAGCGTTGGTGGGGTCAGTATGGTAGATGGGGAATTATGGAGAGGGTGTTAAAGATGAGGTGTGTGAAATAGCTCACTACTAAGTCTGGCAACAATGATAGTATATATTTGGTTGATGTTTTCAATGTCTCTAATTCTTGAGACTGTTAGCTTTTTGGACTTTTACGTTTTTTATTAATTTGATTTGTTTAAGTTGATTTCTTATCAATTTTCTCACTTTATTGGCAATGTTTGGCGTCTTCAGCTGTTTTGTAAAATCCCGTTTATTAAAATCACTAATCCATAGAAAAACCATCCGAAATGAGTTAGGATGATCCTAACCGGATTTAATTTAATCCCCTTATTGACCCACAGTGTGGAATTTGTCTCCGCATTTCCCATCCGTGAAGTGAAACACCACAAACCACACACTGTGACACAACACACACACTGTGGCATTGGCACCACTTACCCAGCGGTGGGCCGACCCTATCCCGGCGCCCGGGAGCAGCTTGGGGTTTGGTGGCCTTGCTCAGAGGGCACCTCAGTCGTTCCTGTAGGCTCCGGAATCGCACCGGCAACCCTCCAGTCACCAACAGGATGGTTCCCCAACCTCCAACCCACGACTGCCCCTGAGCTTAAAACAGGTCTCAATATGATAAGTTTTCAGGACACAAGTAAATAGAAGAATTTTTGTGTTGTAAGTATGGCTATGAGAGCCAGAACTCCAAGCTATTATCTAACCAAATATTATCATATAGGTTAAATATGTGATCATGAAACACTATTAAATACAAATTCTATTGAAGACGCACCAGGGAAAGACACCAAGGACATACAGCTTTGAGTTCTTACCGTGCTGTGTAATTGCCTAAACTGACCTAAATATTATTCCAAAACTTGAAAATATTTCAATCCTGTCCTACAGACTATGTCTTACCCTTTCGTTATTGCTTCTCATGTATTTTCACTGCCTGTTAAAAAAATTAGTGACGTCTATGTTTCACAACACCTATCATAAATATTGGTTGGCTAGATATGCATCTTAAATCTAGTTTTTTTACATCGTTCCTAAGATTTTGGTTGTTGTCCAGTTAAAATGTTTGTTTTTAGTTTAAATTTAATAAGCCAAGTTTGTCTCTAAGACTGTATTTAGCAGATAGCTTGCATGGTTTTCACAGTAGCACCACTCCTGGAATATTCTTAAAAAATAAAAGTGGTGGTATCATTTAGTGCCTGATTTTAAAAACCAGGAAGAAATTTCCCGGTCAAAATAATCTGAAAATGCATCTTATAAGCAATCTCAAAAAGTAATATTTTTTAAAAAATTGTATCATACTTAGATTTAAGATATTTACACGGTCTGCTGTTTTATTTAATATTATTATTTGTCATAAGAGTTGCAGAGGTTGTATAAAAGGTAGTGTAACTTCATAGGTTCAGAAAATTAATGGGAAGTCTAAAAATAATAATAAATATTCAGATAACACTAAATATAAAGTATGAAGCCTGTGGATTTGTTGCTGGTCGGCACCATGACATGGTTGGTGTGCCGCAAACGTGATAACACCACTTGTTTGCATTGCAGCTACCACACCATGTGGGGTCCTGAAGTGGTTACTACACTGTGCTGCACCCAATAAGAGGTCCTTGGGCAACGACTCCCTAACACTACATTGGCCCACCTGCTAATATGATTAACCTTGTAAGTCGTTTCTGTTTGAATGAATGACTCAGCGTTGTCTCAGCTTAAATGCAGTAGATGTAAATTCTCATACATTCGCATGAGCTCCCAAGTGTCCTGGTTGTTCTACATAGCATTACGTCGGCAAATATCTGCAATGTGACTGTCATGTAAAGTACGACTCTAGGAACAGCTCTCCCTTCCACGCCCTATACAAGGATCAGCGAGTGACGCCTTTAAGTCCTGCCATAGCTGGAAGCCATAAAAATCTCATTACAGTGTTTCTTGTCCGTCTTGAGCGTTTGTAAAGCTTATAATGCCCCAAGCTAGCCTAATACTATGTGAATTCCAACTCAACTCTTCCTTATATCTTATCTCTAATTCCCACAAGCGTCAGTGGACAGTGCTTCCCTCATGGGTGTCCGAGCTGGCAGATATTCCTGACCAGCAGCTGCTCCTCAGAGGAACCTGTGCTTTCCTGGAGGTGGCAGGGTCTCGGAACTCCTATCCATATGGGACACTTGCCGCACAGCTCCCACGAACCAGCAGCTGCCCCAGGCCTTGATCCCAGCGTGCGCTCAGTCGGTGTGCCGGGAGGCCCGGTCTCCCCGCCTGCCCTCGACCCACAGCGAGTCCATCCATGGCCCAGGACTTCCGCCGCACGCTCGCCTGAAAAGATGGACGGCTCTATAGGAGAGGGAAGATACTTCAGCCTCCGTGCCGCCCAGAGACCGGGGGGTGACAGACACCAGTTTATACTTCTCCCTGTTCCCCCACGCATCCGAATCCAGCCATTGTGCCTCCAGTCCGGAGCTGTGCCCTTTTTTTTTTTTTTTTTTTTTATTTTCTACCATCCGCAGCTGCGAGCCTCCGCCCCGAGCCCCTGGCCTGCCCCCTCACCTTCCACTCCGAGCCGGCCGGAGAGGCTCTCGGCTCTGCTTCAGCGGTCTGGACCCCTCCAGCCCTCCTCTACCATCAGATCACGGCAGCTCCACCACGGCTTCTGCGACGATCTCAGCACGCTCACGAGCGAGGCGATACGCAAGCTGGCCAGGGATCGTGCGCACTCCACCAGTGACCCCGTCTTCCTGTAAACTCCATAACTAGAAGTTACGTGAGACTGTGCATTGCATGCAGAGAAGTATAATCCCCAATATTTCCCCCACTTCTAAGTGAACGAAGTAAGTTGCATTCAGCTGGAATTCAAATAGGCGTAGCTATTGCTATACTGAGGCATTTCGGACCTTAACCCAGTGCAATGGGTTGGTGCTCTGGGGCAGAACTACCATGAGCCTAAGTGTCACCATGCACAAAGGCACGCATGAACGAGCTTTAGGAGGTATAAAGCCCCTATCTCTGTGGCAGATGGGCTAAGAAGAAGTGCAACTGAAGTGATGGACCCAACGCCAAAGGTGGACAACTTGTGATCCAGAACTTATCCTCCAACATCAGCATCTCATCTCACTAATGCCTTTGTGGCGGCATACAAGCAAATCTTACAGCAATGTTCCGAAGCTTTGGCCAAAGGCATGGGTATTGCAGCAAATCAGAAAAAAGACTTCCTATTTATTCCCATGATTTCAGAGGAATTCTTGGTGATGAGCAGGTGTCTTGCAAAGATATGGAATATGTAATGTCACGTGCAAAACGTTTGGGCACCCATGTTTTAAATGGCAAACAGTACGGTTTTCCATTACAACGATCTGAAAGCTGACTGCGCAAGACAAAAAAGTCTCAAAAGAAAGAATTAAGCTTATAATTACGCAGCTGAGTCACATTATGTATGACTTTGGCACAGTGCGGCACGTAAGCTCCTGAAGGATGTCTACACTGTTGTGGCATTCTCTTGAGGCCCACTCAGGCACCACTCACAGCGGATCTGTAAATTGTCCAAACACTGGTTGGAAGAGCATGACCCAAGACTTCCAAGTACTACCCCGGCACCCTAATTTCCCCACACCAAAATGTCATATTGGATCCACCCACAACTCCCTCCAGCAGATGTGGGATGCGCATGCCAGTCAGCAATGGCTCCAGATACCTGTAACAACCTCCCAGGACCTTACAGAGTTACCAACAGAAGTCTAGGCTAATGTTATACAGTGCGCAGCTACCTCTGGAACTTAGCTGGGTGGTCATAATAAATATGATTTCGACTGTCTTTAGATTATGGAGGTTAATAACAGCCACACTGGTATATATGTATATATTTATGGTATATTATGTAATGTGTATATGTGTGTGTGATATATATATGATATATAGATATATATATATATATATATATATATACTATATATATATATATATATATATGAATGACTAGTATTTTGTTGTTTTTAAATTTGTGTTTAATATTGTTAATATTTTAACATTTTAATATTTAAGGTTGTTGTGTGTGTGTGTGTGTGTGTGTGTGTGTGGATATATATATATCTATCTATATATATATATATATATATATATATATTATACACACACACACACACACACAACATTATATAAACATATATATTATATATATATATATACTATAATATATAATATATATACGTATATATTATATATATATATATATATTATTTAATTTATTTATTTATTTTAATTTGATTTATTTTATTTATTTATTTATTTTTTTGAATTGACAGTATTGTTTGTTTTTTAAGATGTATCAGCTAGATATAAGAAATGTTACCTCGCCAAGATATCTATTTTTTGCAGTGCATCCATTGAATTATAATCGCTTTGTTTACCTTAACATGTCTGGCAGGTTGAAAGCTGTCGGTTTGCACATCTGTAGGTAACCAACCACAGCAAGAGTCCCCCACAGACCCCATCAATATCTATAAGCGTAGGAGAGGGTAAGCCCCGCTCTTATTATCATAACTCTCATTTCATGACAAAGCATTCCTTCAGATTTAAAGCCGGTGTTTGGTGGTAAGTAGGTGAAGGTCCCTGGAGGCATCACAGCTCATATAAGGAATAAACCCTTAATTCTAAAACGATCTTCATCATCTGACAGCCCTGCAGGGAGCTTTCATGTGGCACGGTGCCCCAGTGTCCCAAAAACCAGCAGCCGCGGGGGCGAAGAAGGCAGACAGGATGGTGGGAAGGTGGACCTGCGTCTCAAAGCTCTGCCACCCGACCATCCACAGGAGCGGCCTCACTCGGTAGCGGACCTCAAAGACCTACAAAGGACACCAAGATATAAGTGGCCCAGATTTTCTAGAGCACTCCAGCTGCAAGCCTGCCCTCCAGAGGTCCAGCAAGTAGTTAACAGCAAATCAAATACTCATCAAAATCGGACGAGAAGCACATGGAGGGAGGCCATATTCAGTGCCAGCATACTTGATCAGGTGAGAGAGAAGGTGGTTAGGTTAAGTGAGGGGTTAGTGAACGTTAAAGTAGTAACTTCAAGGCTCCTTGCAGAGGGCGCTGCCACAAGATTGAGTGGGGCTATAAAATACCTGTTGGGTGTGAGAGACTGGATCCATAGATTGGGAAGAGGTGCTTACTAGTGCAGGGATTGGTCTCGTTCCATGTGGGGTTAAATGGCTCCAGAGGAGAGTTTAATGATTGGCTAAAAGGTGATTTAGACTGCAATGTGGGGCTGTGGCCAAAGACCATTAGTGTTGGTGAAGGGAAGTAGCTGACATCGCTGCTACCAGTGTATGGAGGTAGCGGCTCATTACGGCTGTCTAACCAGCAGTGGAAAATCCCAGTTACCAGGGAATCCTCCTCGACATTGTGCCAGGGAAGGCAATCCCACCACATCTGGACCATCCTTGACCCTAAGGTTTCTTTATGATGCCCGATGTTTCTCCTGCAACATTTTGCGTGCTTGTACTCCTTGCCTATAGAAGTGTTCCATGGCCTAAGCAATCCTCATCAGTCCGCCTTGCTTTAAGGATGAGTTACACAGGTTTATGTGTAAACCGAGGTCCAGAACTAATCCTCCACATCAGCATCGTCATCTCTAACAACAACGCCTTTGTGGTGCTGACATACAAGCACAATCTTTAATCAGCAATGTTTCCGAAGGCTGTTATGGCAGCAAAGTAGAAAAAAAACTCCTTTATAATTACTATATGAATTTCAGAAAGAATTTTTGGATGATAGACTCCAGTTGTGTTATCTCGCAAAGATATGGTGACATACTCCCCTAAAGTGCGACGCTTCTCTCGTCAAAATGTCTTGCTGTCTCCATTTTTTCCTCCACACCTCACTTTTCAAATGGTAGTTGATTTTCATTACATCCACATTAGCACAACGTGTATCCTGTGCGCAAACACAACATAGACTTTTTTAAAAACTGACCAGTTCTGGTTGCTATTTGTAGGTCCGGTGTCCCTAGCAACAACTAGATTGTTGTGCCTTACTCATCCTAGAAACTTGGTACCAGTTCAGTTTTTAAGACATCCATCCAAATCCAATCACTAGATGTTACTGGTTGCTTCATGGAGGGAATTGGACCCGCTGGTGGGTAGGTTTTCGGTTACACGGTGACTCATGAGCTTATGGATCTACAGGGGCTTGGACAATGAAACTGAAACACCTGTCATTTTAGTGTGGGATGGGTCTCATGGCTTAAAAATTGGACCAGCCGGGTGGCCAATCTCATTAACTGCACATTGCACCAGTAAGAGCAGAGTGTGAAGGTTCACAGTTAGCATGGTAAGAGCACAGTTCTGCTCAAAATACTGTGCAATGCACAAGCATTATGGGGAGACATACCAGAGTTCAAAAGAGGACAGACTGTTGGTGCACGTCTTGCTGGCGCAATCTGTGGACCAAGACAGCAAGTCTTTGTTGATGTATCAAGAGCCACCGGGTATCCAGGGTACATAATGTCAGCATACCCACCAAGAAGGACGAACCTCACCAGCATCCACGTAGTGACCCTGGCCACTATCCTGCAAGAAGAATGCTTACCAAACTCCCTCTGACCACTGTGGCAGGACGCAGTATATGTCATTCCCAAGACGAAAATGACTGCTGTATGGCCACAAAAGGAGGCCCTACACCAATACTAATAAATGACTGTGGTCTAAAAACCAGGTGTTTTTTCAGTTTCATTGGCCAACCCCTGCTACACATGATGTGTCAGACCGGCAGAGGGCTAGTATGGATCATGGTGTTGTTCCAGAAGGTCCTGAAAGTTGGGGCATTTAAGCTCTGCCCTTGTACTAATTAAGCTAAGAAGTGCAGAGCTGTAGAGCCAGGTCTACACCTGCAGGCATGACGTGGCTCTTAGACTCGCAGTGATGACATCAGTGTTTCCGTGCGAGGGTCATGGATGCTATTATGCATGTTTCAGTCACAGGTAACTACTTCTGTGTCCATTGAGCTTATGAATTATTATTACTACATCCTGTTAACCTGTAACGTTTTTCCCCACAGGAGGCTCTTCATCCATGCCTCAGTGCTCAGCACACTACACGAGACATTCATTCACGGCCGTGGAGTCGAGAGGTACGTCATGAATGAGACATTGACGCATGAGGCATGTCGGTACGCGTCGACTCTTGTGGGGAAACGGTTTACAAAGTTAATGATGACTGGCGAACGTTGCCTCATAGCAGGTAATACTCCCACAACCTTTCAGTCATGGCTGCAAGTCTAGAGCCACGTACCATGCCCTACAGGGGTGGGTAGAACTGGCTCTAAAGCTTAGTTAGGTATGGCCATAGCTTAAAAGCCCCCCAAACGGACCCTTCTGGAAATCACCGTTTTAGTGCCGTCCAGTCGGGTTTAATCTGTGATCATCAGGTGAAGATGCAGGAGATCATGAAGTTCAGGTTTCGAGGTTTCCAGGTTTTATTTGTCATTTGCACAACATGAAAAGACATTTATACATTGAAATGCTTGTGGGGAGGCCCAGGTTGATGCTGTACTGTCAGGGCAGCATTCATATAACATATGGTGTAGGGCCTCCTTTTGCGGGCCAATACATATATGTCATTCTGGGGAATGACATATACTGCGTCCTGCACAGTGGTCCGAGCAGCTGAGTTTAAGCCATTCTTTCTTGCAGTATAGTGGGCTCAGGTTCACTAACGTGATGCTGGGTGGAAGGTTAGTCCTTCTTGGTGGCTTATGCTGACATTACCCTGTATTACCGTGGCTCCTTGATACATCACAAAGACTTGCTGTCTGTGGATCACAGAATGCGCGCAGCAAGACGTTGCACCAACAATCTGTCCTCTTTGAACTGCTGTGTATTGTCCCATAATGCTGTGTGCATTGCAGTATTCCTGAGCAGAACTGTGCTCTTACCTGCTAACTGAACCTTCAACACTCTGCTCTTACTGTGGCAATGTGCAATTAATGAAGTATTGGCCACCAGACTGGTCCAATTTAGGCATGAGACCTCCGCACACTAAAAATCACAGGTTGTTTCAGTTTTCATTGTCCAACCCCTGTACATCTGTCTGTTCTTTAGCAGTGGACTTAGTGATATTGTCCGTAGCAGTGATATATTATTAATAATAATAAATAATAAATAATAATCTATTAAATTGTCATCAAATGCAGTAGTATTGGAGGAAAGGCTTCACAGCTTGTTCAGGAACCTGTGGCTATGTGAGTAATAAAAACCTGTTCATTGCCTGGGCCAGTTTCATTTTTGAGCAGCTCAATCAATCAGTCAATCACGGTATTATATTTATTATAGCGCTTTTTAACAGATAAATGTGGTCCCGAGAGCAGTTCCCAGAGCAAAACAGCTATTATAAAGAAAAAAGAAAAAACACAGAACCTTTAGGACAGGAAATCCAGGCCTCAATGCCCCTCCGTGAGCAAGCTAGAGGCAACAGTGGCGAGATAAAACTTCCTTAGAGTACGGGGGAAGGAACCTCGAAGGAGGAACCAGGCTCGAGGGGGGAAACCCATCCTCCTCCGGGCGAGGAGTCACCACCTGGGGACTGAAACGTACCTAACAAGCGTTGGTCATACCCCACAAGCGCAATAACAGCTGTGATGCGGTAGACTTATCTGGGCAGCATGGTAGAGTATGGGACATATAGTCATACAGTCGAACGTGGCACTTCCACGGAGCGTTACCGTGCACAATTCAGTGTTGCACCCAAAACGTAGAAATTTGCACGCTAGTTGGGCCAGATCATTTGGTGGATGTGCCTTCCCTGTGCATGCATTCCGAGGAGAAATCTCCCTGTTTCCACTGTGGATTTGTACCACCTGTGCTCGCAGTAGACCCTAGTCTTGACCGTGTACGCTTTCCGACAACACCTGCCGATTTCAGCCGATTACTTGCCTTCACACTTCATGTGTCTTTGCGCCCTACCGCCCAACATGCTAAAGTCCCTACCACTTTTAGCCAATCATTCTTAACAAATCAGCTAGCATAATCGCAAAGGAGCATTTCGACCACACAATAGCGGACACGAAGAGCATTCCCTGCCACCATTGTACCATCCTCTCGTCCCAATCGTATGGATCACACCAGCGCCGACACTTCACACTAAAGCGCCACACTTCCCCACAAGCGTATTTAGTACTGTTAACGCGTCACTCTTCCTCGATGACAGATACGCGCACATCGTGTCAGTCGCAGCATCCAGACCGGTTTTCATGTATGTACTCGATCCGATATCCTTAAACAACACAGAGGTTGACTAATGTTTTTAAGTCTGCTGTATTTAACCTGCACACCTCACCATTCGCTGTGATGCAGGGAGCCTGACCATCCAAGTATTGAAATCTCCGTGGATGTTCAACAGGGTGATGGTACGCACGGTACAAGCGGTATATCTCTTGAGACAGCGCCCTAGAAACCGCACGTACCACGACGACCCTGCACCTCCAGAGGCTGTCGGCGCGCTAAGCCTCCGCCGTCCCCGTACCCTGGCGTGACATCGACCGGCCGTGAGACGTGTAGAATTGCGACCACCGAGCGGTTCTCCACGAGAGAAGTGACGAGGCTCAGGTTACCAGAGGCACACACGCAAGAAGCACCGTGGGTCACCTTATATGGGCCCACCTACGAAGACCCCATCTACCGGCCCACCGCAACACAAGCCTCTCGGTCAAGGGTGTGCAGTAGAGAATCGATCATCGTGGACCCCCCAGTTCATATTCATCGCAATCGACGCCGCCCCCTCTATGCCCCTGTTCTTCTTGTCCATGCCGCGACAATCTCGTGCCAAGGCGAACAAGTCCTCAGTTTTTCATCAGCATGTATAACAGTAGCACTCAGATACACGGCAGCAAGTGCCATGCTCGTGATTGTGCCCGGACCACACTTCTGACATTCCGGAGCATGAGGATCGCAAGGGTGAAATAAAGAAACAAACCGAAAATGACGTTCAGACATAAAAGGAATGTCCGAGCTGTACCCAGGAGGCTATGTCTGATTTCAGATGTTTATTTATCCCGAGAGACGGAAATTATACGTATTAGGTGAGAGATGCAACTCGCAGTTTCAATTCAGATTTGTGGAATATCTGTAGCGACACAAAAGAGCAGAATGAATGCGCTAATGCGAAAAAAAAAAGGATGAATGTAATAGTACAAAAACAAAGAAGGAGGATTGCCATTACACGGGCACCTCGCTTGAGTGAAAACTGTGGACACCTGATGTGAGACACTTGTAGATTTGGACGTCGCTGCTCTGCAGACATTGTCGTTGACATTGTTTATTAGGCATGACCGATTTTGTATTGGTGCACGCACTGGCGTAGGACAATAGAACCTCAAAAACGCTGGATGTTATTTAACTTACCTGCTTCAGTGATGAGTATGATTCTTTTTCAAGTGTTTATAAATAAAGAAAATCAGTGAGTTTGTCAATTCTGCGTCCTTGCGCGTCCAAGACTCCAAGGCTGCTCAAATAAGAATCTGATGTGTATTTAGTTGTAATGGTGGCACATTACTGTCGGTAAAACTAGAAGCGAACAAGCGAGAGCGCACACCAGAAGGGGGGGGGGGGAGACATCAGGCGAGGGGTGGGGGGCATGAGTTTTGGTACATGAAAGGGGGAGGGGGGGGGGGTGGTCACAGGTGTGTGTTTGAGAGTCGATCGACACGACTCGAATGTGTGCGGGTGCCAGCTCTACTGAAGCCTCAGGAAAACAATTGGTCAAGAATCGAGAAGAGCGGTGTACGACTCAGGAATTTAGCGGATACTAACTTACGCTGATGACTGGTATATTTAGACTGATATGATCAAAATATATATTGAGCTACACATACATAAAACGTCATTGTCCTGCTCTGAAGTTTAATGAGCGTCGGGCCGCAGGCGGTCGTCTAAGCGACTCCAACGCACGCCATGAACGTTCTCGGTATGGAGCATGTAGAGGTTCCTAAGTGGGTGTCCGGTGATAACTCCATTTCCATCTCGCTGTACTGCAGCTAGCTTGAAGACATCCACTCACACAGTTCCTGCAAGATGCGTCTGCGGGACAGATTAGGAGTGGAGGTGTCAGAGTACCACCAGCGACACTGTGTCTGGACGCGTGATGTTGACAACAAAATGTTATATCTCTTCGGTGCTGACGCCCGGTTGCCTGACCACAACACACGGATCTCGTTGAGGCTGCTCTCGCACACAAGACTAAAGGCGGGAAGTCGTCACTGAAGATCGGAACCGCGCTGACCATCTCTTACGAGTCCGAACTCCGATGACAGTCCCTGGACCACGACACCACTGCAGTCGAAGATTGGGAGGGAGGGTGGGGGGAGGGGTTGGCGGGGTGGCCAGGGACGGGTGGGGGAGTGGGGGGCCGGCGGATGACGTGGGTGCTTGAAGGTAACAGTGAAGTGGTAACGGGACTGCATGCTGATGTGTCACTGCGTTGGTGCATGCCGTCTGCCAACGGTGCTGCACTAACACAGAACGACCCGACCCTCAAGGGAGGACACCACGACTGCACTGAATGTCCATAACCGTGGCTGCTGGGTCAGTCAGGTACAGGGTATAAGGCCCCGTCCTTCGCTTACGTCACAATGGGAGCTGGCCGAGGCGTAGAAACTGGAATCTGCAGAGCATGTCCTCAGACCGTGTGACACCTACCCCAACCAAGTTTCAGTCCCGTGGGTTAATTGCCTCCCGGTGCAGCTATTCCTATTCGACGCTCTTGCCTCTGGATGAATGACTGAGGTGTCTTTTATTTGTTCCTGCGAGGATCCTGTCTTAGCAGCATTGCATCCTTAAGACTCGTCACCGACTTCAGAGACTTCACACCAGCACACCGTCCTTTGGAATCCCTGTTGGACACTCAAGCGAATCCTTGCTGCTTCCCACCGATCCCTGAGGCTACCTCCAGTAAAATACATATGTAGTGCATGGATTAAGCCCTATAGCACTTGGTCCCAGCTGGTTCCCCCACTTTCCTGTGTTTCAGGGAACAGTGAACGAATTCAGCCACTCAGACTAGCCACTCACAGCACACCTCCACGCATACCCACCACCATGAATACACTGGCATCCTTTCAATGATACATATTAAGAAGCGGAGCTTTAGCCCGGCATTTAAAACCTGGGACTTCTCGGCTTTTGGAGACTTCCGTGGCCTGCACCGTTAGGAGGAATTCTGACCATGCAGGCGTTTGATGGCCTTTAAAACAGTGTAACATGCCCAGTTAGCTAAAACATGACACTTTGAGGCCAAGAGAGGAATGTTAGTACAAGAAACTGACAAATGGACCAAAATTCATCTCTGGCTAGTAGGCCATCAGTGTTGCACTTTGATGATGTTCATGTAGCTGCATAGTCTAGTTAAATAATATATATATATTATATATATATATAATATTATAATATATATATAACTACATTTAAAGGGAAACACTTCGCTGTTTAAGAAGATATAGGTGCCAAAGACGGATGGTACAATATTTTATTAATTATTATTAATTATTAATTATTATTATATATTATAAAGAGACTATGCAAGCTATACTTGACATCACATCACAGTGCAACACTGATGATGCCCCGTACTGATAATATACTATATATACGGCTTTATATCTAGTTACATATATATTCGTAGGCATTTCTGCCTGGGCACACGGATTGATGGCCCATGTGGAAGGGCACCTCTCAACCCACTTTGGGCTATGAAAGCCCTGCCTTTGCAGATCCGGTACACCCCGTAGCATGCTGATCGCCATCCCCGGGGAGGATAACGGGATCTGTCCTGCCAGGCAATGACACATGTCACATGGCCGTCCGGACATTAGCTGTAAAGAACCATGACCAGACTTCCAAGGCCCCCCTAATTACTCCAGCCTTTGAACCCAAGTGAGCATCTGTGGCACCGACCTGGATCATTGTCCTGGCTTCCTCCCCCCAAGTCACTGCATTCAGGCATGGCAGCATTTTTTTTTCCACAACTACATTAACAACTGAGGAAGCGCATCGCAGTGCTCAAACAACATATATGGCGCTTGGTATATACAGGCATGTCCTGGGTGTGATGGTAGCAACACTTGTTGCCCAGTATCCATGACCTATTAGCTAACCTCAGTAGAGGGGAAGTCGTTATCCCCCGTGTCGTCCACCTGGTGGGCAGCAAGAGAGCAACTTCCATCCGTACCCGGAGGCAAGGCGTGAAGTCGGTCAACGTATTTGAGATAAAAGAGTGAAGATAAGATTTACACCGTATTAAAATGATTTTTTTAACTTTTAAATAAACAGCTACCTTGTAATTTTTACAACGATGGCGTCACAAACGCAAGGGCCACACTCTGCGGCGTGTTTATGGTTCGCTCCGAGTCAATTTACGACTGACCCGGACCATTTCAACGGGAACGTCCAATCACAGTCACGCTGAGGTGGCAGTTTTGCGCAACGGACCAATCATGCGCGGTCCAACTTTCACAATCGCAAGGGACGGCTATTGGAGGACGCGCCTTGTCAGTCACGTCCAAACCAAACTGACCCACGCTGGACGAACCTGGCTTCGACTCTCAGGGCTTTCAAGACGTCTCCCCGCTGGCAGCTTGAGGTACTCCTCCCAGCCTTCCGAGAAGTCCTACCCACCTTTCCGCCTTCTTCCAGCCCGGTTTAGCCGTACGCGCTTTGTCATATAGCCGAGGTTATCCCTTGGCGTCGGAGGCCAAAACATAGGAGGCTGGTTCGCGTGGGTAGCGGTGGCGCTTCGCGCGAGAATTTACTGCGACAGTTTGGCTAGGCATGCTAGCTGGATAGCTTGCTAGCTCCTGTGGCGTGAAGCGAATGGAGGTGTTTTAAGAGGCAGGAGCGGAGGTTTTAGTTTAAACCTAGTGGGTGTTTACTGTAATGCTCTATGTTTATATATTAGTTTGTCTTTTAAATGACACTGCATGTTTTGTGGTTTTCCTCTTTGGCAGGCTGCTGAGGACTCTATAAGCGACAAAGCTAGGCTAGTTTAGCTAGCCACTTACTGACTTGCTAGCTTTGGACGCTGAGAGTTGATGTTGCTGAACAGCCTCACAGATTAGCTATTTATTTTCCTGTCACCAAGCAACTGTGGTGTCTGACCTGGGCAGTGGCGCTGTTGTTTACATGTCAGGCTCAGACAGATGAATGTCCTTGTAGAGCAGAGCTCCTCTTGCTGATATTCCAGCTCGTTGGTGGGCCAGCAGAGCCATAGCTACTAGTGTCCTTAGCTAGGTAATAAAGGGAGAAGGAAAGTGGCTGGGTGAAAGTTTAGGGAGATGCTCTAAAGTGGGTTATGCCTGTGTGTGAGGGTCGCTAAGGGTGCTCAGAGCTGCTCGCGGCTGCTGGCTGGTGAGAGGTGTTGTTTTTAGGCCACGTCGCTGTGTGGTGGTGGTGCATTTCATCCACGGACAGGCGTCGGATGAAAATGCAAACCGAGTGGGGGAGAAGCAGCCCACGGCAACTTGCCAAACTGGGCGGAAGGACGGAGGATATATAACGACTGCTGTCGGGTCATGTTGACGTTGGACGAGTGGATTCAGATCAGGGGACACGTGTCAGGAAGATGAGCGTGATCTAAAACGACGGTTTGGTTCAGCACACGGTGGCAGTTAAAAAGCCTTGACATAGCGCGTGACGGTTAAAACTAGTTAAGCCATCCGGGAATCTATATATCTCTCATCTACTTTTTCCTCCCCTCCTCTTTCTCCACTCCTCCATCTCCGTCATGGTCGGGTTCGGCGCCAACCGGCGCGGCGCCCGCCTGGCCCTCCTTCGTCCCCGTCGCGCTGATATGGTTGGTGATCGTCGCGTGCTGGCCTAGATACTACTAACTGACCGGGTCGAACAAGCAACGGGACGCCTGCTGGACGAGCTGGTCGAGGCGCAGACGCAAGGTGAAAGCGGACAAGTACGCGGCGCGCAGCCGCACTGGAGAAGGCGCAACTCGGAGCTGATGCTGCATTGTGGACACGCCACAGGAAGCAGGATCGACCAGTAAGGACGGGCAGATTACAGCGTGCTGGAGGGAAAGCATGCAGCCCCGGGACGCGCTGGTTAAAAGTGCACCGATTGATAAGGTGAAGGGCGCAGACATAGCCCACTGGAGAGTTGCCTGCTATTGACTCTCCGTTCCACTGGGGACTTTCCTGCTTCCCATTTACAGTGTAAGGGGTCAAAGTTTGGTTGTGGATCTGGGGCAATATGGCAGAACAAAGACAATGACATATGTTTACATACAGGTTACAATGTAAAGACAGTTTTCAGACGGATGGTAATCCGTAAAGGGTGCATGGGCTGAAATGATTGTGTTGCATGAAGGAATGTATGTTCATTCACCCTGAAAAGTAAGATCCAAGGGATTGCACATCGTCGCTTGTCCCCAAGCAAAACAAGTATCTACAAGATTGCCAACTTCCAGAGAGAGATCAACGACCTACAGTCAAACTTTAATGTAAAGTCAATGGAACCCAAGGACATCTTTCCAAACGGTTTTGGTCCATTTCAGTGGGTCCATTCGTCGTGGCCATTCATCACTCGTGGTAAACTAGCAGCTAAAGTGGCCAAATGATGCATAAAAGTAAAAATGGAGTTGCATGTGTTTTTCATTGGACATCGGCGATATAACTTCCCCAGAGGGCCCTTGACAGGAACCCACGGCAACTCCACACTTACACAAAGTTGCTGTTAGCTTCCTAGCT
The DNA here is from genome assembly GCA_024036415.1 of Prochilodus magdalenae. NCBI lineage: Eukaryota > Metazoa > Chordata > Actinopteri > Characiformes > Prochilodontidae > Prochilodus > Prochilodus magdalenae. The sequence goes on from JAMWET010001165.1 coordinate 15,768, forward strand.
CACTCCGAAGCCCATGGACTCTGAAACAGAAGAGAGTAACATCGTTGTGCAGTGCAGCCTCTGTTTTACCAGCTACCAACTTGCTAAACAAACTGTTCAGCCTTCAAAAAACTCCTACGGAAACTTTCTAAAAGTCCTTTATTTTGGTCTCTCAAGTCTCCTAAAAAACTTTATTGGTTAGCTTAGCTTGGTGCTGTGCCAACTCTCCTATATAGTATTGGGTGACTGCCTGCTTTCCCTTGAAATTCCAAATCTCCTATATCGCTAGCTAATGCTACCATGGCAAGTACCTCAGTTAGCATAACGAAGGTTGTGTGATTTGTAATTTTAACACTAAGCTAAGTTAAGCGATGTGGTGTTAGCTTTCTATGGCAATGCAAGTTCCAAGTGTACAGACTATATAGGCTTTCTTCTGCTACTGGCATGAAAGGGCCTGCTCTGAAAACAAACAGCTTAACGTGATTGTAGTGTTTCTGCACCCACTGTTTTAGTGTCTACATGTGTGCCTTGCTTCCTGTTGAAAGGTCCAGCCTAAGATTCAGCATGGCCAGCGTAAACAGTTTCAGGCTTGACTTTGGAACGGTCCTAGTCTTTACTCCCTTTAACAGTAAACGCTGTATACATATAGGAAAGCTCTAAGCTTCCATTCAGCTTGTTGGCAACAGGAGAAGAAACACTGGTTGTATAGAGGATTTTCTTATAAAGGTTTCTACAGGGGTCCTTTAGTGCACTATAAACGCTTCTTCCACATGTAAAAAGCATGCAAGTGGACCCCCAATAATAAAACATATGAACACTGAAAATGGGCATTACAGTTTGGATCGTGTGGTGTGTAACAGCCCCTGCACTGGGCAGGCTCCCTGCACTATACAGTAGAGGTCCCCTGGGCGAGAAACAACCTGAACACTAACCTTCACCTACCTGTTCAAAAACAAATGAACAAGTTGTAAGTCGCTTTGGATAAAAGCATCCGCCAAATACCCTGAATGTAAAGCTAAGAATAATGGCACCCCCTTGAAACACTGGCAGTATCAACATGTCCAGAAGTTTCAAGTTTCAGTGTTTACCCTTGGCACAACATATCAGGGACATTCATGCATTGTAATGCTTGTGGTGGGCCCAAGTACTTCGCTCTACGGGGCAAGGTAGGTGTCAATATACATAAAGTACGAAATACGAACTACAAAGTATACGACACGACGAACTATATAAACCCAAATGTACTAAAAATCTGTAGGGTCTTATATAGGCCAAATTTACAAATTATATATGGCAGTTGTATATAGGCAATTGTTAAATTTCCCCCAGTGTTTGTTGATTAATAAAGGATTATCCTTATAATCCTTTATTAGTCCAACACTGGGGAAGGAATTTACAATTGCCTATATACAACTGCCTATATTAATTGTAAATTGCCTATATAAGACCCTACAGATTTTTTTAGTACATTGGGTTTATATATTTCCGTGTGTCGTATACTTTGTAGTTCGTTTCGTACTTTATGTATATGACACTACCTTGCCGTTAGAGCGATGGGTTTACTTGGGCCGACCACAACTCATTACAATGCATGAATGTCCTGATATGTTGTGCCAAGGGTAAACACTGAAACTTGAAACTCTGGACATGTTGATACTGCCAGTGTTCAAGGGGGTGCCATTATGCTAGCTTTACATTCAGGGTATTTGGCGGATGCTTTTATCCAAAGCGACTTACAACTTGTTCATTTTTTGAACAGGTAGGTGAAGGTAGTGTTAGGTGTCTCGCCCAGGGACATCTACTGGTATAGTGCAGGGAGCCTGCCCAGGCAGGGGCTGTTACACACCACACGATCCAAACTGTATGCCCATTTTCAGTGTTCATATGTTTATTATTGGGGTCCACTTGCATGGCTTTACATGTGGAAGAAGTCGTATAGTGCACTAAAGGACCCCTGTAGAACCCTTTATAGAAAATCCTCTATACAACCAGTGTTCTTCTCCTGTGGCAACAAGCTGAATGGAGCTAGAGCTTTCCTATATGTATACAGCGTTTACTGTAAAGGAGTAAAGACTAGACCGTTCAAAGTCAAGCCTGAAACTGTTACGCTGGCCATGCTGAATCTTAGGCTGGACCTTTCAACAGGAGCAGGCACACATGTAGCTAAAACAGTGTGCAGAAACACTAAATCACGTAAGCTGTTTTTCAGAGCAGCCTTTTCATGCCAGTAGCAGAAAGCCTATATAGTCTGTAAACTTGGAACTGCATGCCATAGAAAGCTAACACATAGCTTAACGTTAGCTTATGTTAAATTACAAACTCACAACCTTCGTTATGCTAACTGAGGTACTTGCCATGGAGCATTAGCTAGCATATAGGAGATTGGGAATTTCAAGGGAAAGCAGGCAGTCACCCAATACTATATAGAGAGTTGGCACAGCCAAGCTAAGCTAACCAATAAAGTTTAGGAGACTTGAGAGACCAAAATAAATGACTTTAAGAAAGTTCCTTAGGAGTTTTTGAAGGCTGACAGTTTGTTAGCAAGTTGGTAGCTGGTAAACAGAGGCTGCACTGCACAACGATGTTACTCTCTCTGTTTCAGGTCCATGGGCTCGAGTGAGCAGGAAGCTAACAGCACTTTGTGTAAGTGTGGAGTTTGCGTGGGTTTTATGCTTCAAGGGCCTCTGGGGAAGTATATCGCCGATGTCCAATGAAAAAACATGCAACTCCATTTTTACTTTTATGCATCATTTGCGGGACATATTAGCTGTCTGTTTACACCCGAGTGAGAATGCCACGACGAATGGACCAACTGAAATGGACCAAACCGTTTTGGAAAGATGTCTGGTTCCATTGACTTACATTAAAGTTGACTGAGGTCGTTATCTCTCCTGTAAAGTTGCAATCTTGGAGATACTTGTTTTGCTTTGGACAGCGACGATGTGCAATCACTGGATCTTATTTTCAGGGTGAATGAACATACATTCCTTCATGCAACCAATTCATTTCACCCATGCACCTTTACGGATACCATCCGTCTGAAAACTGTCTTAACATTGTACCTGTATGTAAACAGATGTCATTGTCTTTGTCTGCCATATTGCCCCAGATCCACAACCAACTTTGACCCCTTACACTGTAAATGGGAAGCAGGAAAGTCCCCAGTGAACGGAGTCAATAGCAGGCAACTCTCCAGTGGCCTATGTCTGAGCCCTCACCTTATCATCGGTGCACTTCTTAACCAGCGCGTCCCGGGCCTGCAGCTTTACCCTCCAGCACGCTGTAATCTCCGTCCTTCTGGTCGATCTGCTTCCTGTTGCGTGTCCACCTGCAGCATCAGCTCCGAAGTTGCGCTTCTCCAGGCGGCTGCGCCGCGTCTGTCCGCTTCACCTGCGTCTGCGCCTCGACCAGCTCGTCCAGCAGGCGCCCGTGCTTGTTCGACACCGTCCAGTAGTTATAGGCCAGCACGACGATCACCACCATCAGCGCGACGGGGACGAAGGAGGGCAGGCGGGCGCCGCGCCGGTTGGCGCCGAACCCGACCATGACGGAGATGGAGGAGTGGAGAAGAGGAGGAGGAAAAAGATAGAGAGATATATAGATTCCCGGATGGCTTAACTAGTTTAAAACCGTGCCGGCTTGTCAAGCTTTTTTTACTGCCACGGTGGCTGAAACCCAAACCGTCGTTTAGATCACGCTCATCTTCCTGAACGTGTCCCCTGATCTGATCCACTCGGTCAACGTCAACATGACCCGACAGCAGTCGTTATATCCTCTCCTTCCGCACAGTTGGCAAGTGCCGTGGCTGCTTTCTCCCCCCCTCGTTTGCATTCATCCGACGCCTGTCAGTGGATGAAATGCACCACCACCACACAGCGACGTGGCCTAAACAACACTCTCACCAGCCAGCAGCCGCAGCAGCTCTGGCACACCTTAGCGACCCTCACACACAGGCATAACCCCTTTAGAGCATCTCCTAAACTTCACCCAGCACTTTTCCTTCTCCCTTTTATACCTAGCTACAGACACTAGCTATGGTCTGCTGGCACACCAACGAGCTGGATATCAGCAAGAGGAGCTCTGCTCACAGGACATTCATCTGTTCTGAGCCTACAGGTAACAACAGTCACTGCCCAGGTCAGACACACAGTTGCTTGGTGACAGGAAAATAAATAGCTAATCTGTGAGGCTGTTCAGACATCAACTCTCAGCGTCCAAGCTAGCAAGTAAGCTGGCTAGCTAACTAGCCTAGCTTTGTCGCTATAGAGTCCTCAGCAGCTGCCAAAGAGGAAAACACAAAACATGCAGTGTCATTTAAAAGAGAAGCTAATAATAAACATAGAGCATTACAGTAAACACCCACTAGGTTTAACTAAAACCTCCGCTCCTGCTCTAAAACACCTCCATTCGCTCACCCACAGGAGCTAGCAAGCTAGCCAGCTAGCATGCTAGCAAACTGTCCAGTAAATTCTGCGCGAGCGCCAACGCTACCCCGCGAACCAGCTCCTATGTTTGGCCCTCCGACGCCAAGGATACCTCGGCTATATGACAAAGCGCGTACGGCTAAACCGGGCTGGAAGAAAGGCGGGTGGGTAGACCTCGGAAGGCTGGAGGAGTACCTCAAGCTGCCAGCGGGGAGACGTCTTGAAAGCCCTGAGAGTCGAGCAGGTCGTCCAGCGTGTCAGTTTGGTTGGACGTGACTGACAAGCGCGTCCTCCAATAGCGTCTTGCGATTGTGAAAGTTGGACGCGCATGATTGGTCCGTTGCCAAACTGCCACCTCAGCGTGACTGTGATTGGACGTCCCGTTGAAATGGGCGGGTCAGTCGTAAATTGACTCGGAGCGAACCATAACACGCCGCAGAGTGTGGCCTTGCGTTGTGACGCCATCGTTGTAAATTACAAGGAGCTGTTTATTTAAAAGTTAAAAAACATTTTAAATACGGTGTAAATCTTATCTTCACTCTTTTATCTCAAAACGTTGACGACTTCACGCTTGCCTCCGGGTACGGATGGAAGTTGCTCTCTGCTGCCACCAGGTGGACGACGTACGACTTACCCCTCTACTGATGTGAGCTATAGGTCCTGATACTGGGCAACAAGTGGTGCTACCATCACACCCAGACATGCTGTATATACAAGCGCGTATTGTTGTTTGAGCACTGCTATGCCTTCCTCAGTTGTTAATTTAGTTGTGGAAAAAATGCTGCCATGCTGACTGCAGTGCCTGGGGGAGGAGCCAGACAATGATCCAGGTGGTGCCACAGATGCTCACTTGGGTTCAAGGCTGGGTAATTAGGGGGCCTTGGAAGTCTTGGTCATGGTCTTACAGCTAATGTCGGACGCCATGTGACATGTGGCATTGCCTGGCAGGAAGATCCCATCCGCCCCGGGGATGGCGATCAGCATGCATGGGTGTACCTGATCTGCAAGGATGGCTTCATAGCCAAATTGGTTGAGAGTGCCCTCCAAATGGATAAGTGGGCCCAGAGAATGCCACGAATATATATGTATATATATATGCGTATATATAGTATATATAGTAGGCCATCAGTGTTGCACTGTGATGATGTCAAGTAGCTGCATAGTCTATTTATAATAATAATAATAATAATAATAATAATAATAATAATAATATGTACACCGTTTTGGCACCTATATCTCTTAACAGCGAGGTTTCCCTTTAAATGTAGGTATATATATATATATATATATATATATATATATATATATATATTATTATAAATAGACTATGCAGCTACATGACATCATCACAGTGCAACACTGATGGCCTACTAGCAGAGATGAATTTTGTCCATTTGTCAGTTTCTTGTAATAACATTCCCTCTTTGGCCTCAGTGTCATGTTTTAGTACTGGGCATGTACACTGTTTAAAGGCATCAACGCCTGCATGGTCAGAATTCCCTCCTACGGTGCAGCCACGGAAGTCTCCAAAGCCAGAGTCCCAGGTTTAAATGCCGGGAAGCTCGCTTCTGAAGATGTATATTGAAAGGATGCCAGTGATTCAGGGTGGGTGGGTGCGTGGAGGTGTGCTGTGAGTGTGTCTCAGTGGCTGAATTCGTTCACTGTTCCTGAAACACAGGAAAGTGGGACCAGCTGGGACCAGTGCTATATGGCTAATCCATGCACTACATATGTATTTACTGGAGGTAGCCTCGGGATCGGTGGGAAGCAGCAAGGATTCGTTGAGTGCCACAGGGATTCCAAATGACGGTGTGCTGTGAAGTCTCTGAAGTAGGTGACGAGTCTTAAGGATGCAATGCTGTAAGACAGGATCCTGCAGAACATAAAGACACTCAGTCATCATCAGAGGAAGAGGTGAATAGGATAGCTGCACCGGGAGGAATGAACCCACGGGACTGAAACTTGGTGGGTAGGTGTCACACGGTGAGACATGCTCATGATTCCAGTTTCACGCTCGGCCGCGCATGTGACGTAAGCAAGGACGGGCCTTATCCCTGTACCTGACTGACCCAGCAGCCACGGTTATGGACATTCAGTGAGCAGTGGTGTCCTCCATGAGTCGTCCTGTTAGTGCAGCACCGTTGGCAGACGGCTGCACCACGCAGGACTACATGCACACAGTCCGTTACCACGACTGTCCTTAACACCACGTCACCGTCACCAAAGACTGCAGTGGTGTCGTGCCAGACTGTCATGGAGTGACTCAGAATGGCAGCGGGTCATCTTCAGTGACGAGTCCCGCTTTAGTCTTGGTGGAGACGCCCAACGAATCCGTGTGTGGAGGCACCGTGGTCAGCACCGAGATAAACAGTTTGTTGTCACACGTCCAGAAGGCCTGGTGTCACTCCACCTCCACCCCTACCGCACCATCTGCAGGAACTGTGTGAGGATGTTCAAGCTGCATGGGATGGATTATCACAGGACACCATTAGGAACCTCTACAGCTCCATACCGAGACGTCTGGCGTGTTGGGTTAGCGAACACGGCGGCCCGACGCCATACTGAGAGACAGACTTCTGTATGTGTAGCTCAATAAATATTGATCATATCAGTCTAAATTCATCATCAGTTATTGATCCTGGTCACCTTTATCTTCCCTCCCAACAGCACCGCACTCCCACACCTCCTTCTGGGTGCAGCTGTTCGTTCTAGTTTTAGCCCAGAATGCCCCATTAAACTAAATACACATCAGATTCTGATTTGCAGACAGGAGTGAAGGCAGACGCAGAATTACAAACTCATATTTTTTATTTATAACACTGAAAAGAATCATATCACACTGAGGTAAGTTAAATAATCCAGCGTTTTTGAGGTTCTTTGTCCTGCAGTGGCACACAATGACAAAATCATGTCCTAAACAATGTCACACAATGTCTGCAGGAGCAGCGAGTCCAAACTAAAGTCTCATCAGTGTCACAGTTTCACAAAGAGGTCCGTATCTCCTCCTTCTTTTTTTTCTTTATCATCTTTTTTTTATTCATTCTTCTTTTGCACAGATCCAAAATCTAAACTGGCACAAATATTTCGTCTCTCGGGAAAATAAAAAAATACACCCCTGAAGGTGGACATTCCTTTATGTTGTTTTTTTATTTTCACCTTGATCCATGCTCCGGTCAGAGTGGGCGGGGCACTCCCGAGATGACTTGCTGCGTGTTCTGAGTGCTACTGTTTCTGCTGATGAAAACTAGGACTTGGCCTTGGCACGAGATTGGCACGAGAAGAACAGGGGCATGAGGGGGCCGGGTCGATGGAGAAAGACTGGGGTCAGAGGATCGTTTCTCTGCACACGCTGACGAGGCTTTGGGGCCGGTAAGGGGCCTGGTGACCCGGGCTTGTGGCTGGAGCCGTCTGGCCGGTTACCCTACGCGGGCGGCGCAGGGACGGGGACGGGGAGCTTAGCGCCCCGCAGCTCTGGAGGTGCAGGTCGTCGTGAACGTGCTTTCTGGGGCTGCTCAGGATTCGCTGTGACTGCGTCATCACCTGTACAGAGATTTCAAAATGAGGCTCCCATGAGACCATGTGAGTGTGCAGGGTAAATACAGCAGACGTAAAATTAGTCACCTTGTGTGTTTAAGGTGGTAGTAACCTCAGGCTCCTGCAGATGGCGCCACTGTATGAGGATGATGGGGCTATAAATACCTGTGGGGTGCGAGTGACGGGATCCATAGATTGGGAAGAGGTGGTACAGTGCAGGGAATGTCTCGTTCCATGTGTGGTAAATGCTCCAGAGCAGATGTTAATGATTGGCTAAAAGGAGGGACTGCATGTGGGCGTGGCCAAAGACCATAGTGTGAAGGAAGTAGCTGAATCTGCAGGTGTGTGGAAGCGTACGGTCATACAGGTCTACCAGCAGTGGGAAAATCCCAGTGAACAGGGAATTCTCCTCGGAATTGTGCCAGGGAAGGCATCCACCAAATCTGGCCCAACTGCGCAATTCTTTGGTGAACACTGATGTGACGTACATCCAGGAACTTGTCCAGTCCATGCCAAAGTCCCATCACAGCTGTTATTGGCGCTTGTGGAGGTATGACACGCTGTTAGGTACGTTTCAGTCCCAGGTGTGACTCCTCGCCCGGAGGAGGATGGGTTCCCCCCTCGAGCCTGGTTCCTCTCGAGGTTCCTTCCCCTTACTCTAAGGAAGTTTATCTCGCCACTGTTGCCTCTAGCTTGCTCACGGGGGGCTTGGGCCTGGATTTCCTGTCCTAAGTCTGTGTTTTCTTTTTCTTTATATAAGCTGTTTGTCTGTGAAGCTGCTCTGGGACCACATTAGCTGTTAAAAGCGCTATATAAATAAATATTGATTGACTGATTGATTGAGCTGCTTCAAAAAAACTGGCCGATGAACAGGTTTTACTCACAGGCCACAGGTTCCTGAACAAGCTGTGAGCCTTTCTCCAATACTACTGCATTCTGACAATTTATAATTATTATTATTATTATTATTATTAATAATATATCACTGCTACGGACAATATCACTAAGTCACTGTAAAGAACAGACAGATGTACAGGGGTTGGACAATGAAACTGAAACACCTGTGATTTTAGTGTGGGAGGTCTCATGGCTAAATTGGACCAGTCTGGTGGCCAATCTTCATTAATTGCACATTGCACCAGTAAGAGCAGAGTGTGAAGGTTCAGTTAGCAGGTAAGAGCACAGTTCTGCTCAGAATACTGCAATGCACACAGCATTATGGGACATACCAGAGTTCAAAAGAGGACAGATTGTTGGTGCACGTCTTGCTGGCGCATCTGTGACCAAGACAGCAAG
>JAMWET010001165.1:30000-36346 GCA_024036415.1 Prochilodus magdalenae
CACCGAGGAGCGCACGCTGGGATCAAGGCTGGTGCAGCTGCTGTTAGTGGGAGCTGTGCGGAGCGTCCCATATGGAGAGGAGTCCGAGCCCTGCACCTCCAGAGAGCACAGGTCCTCTGAGGAGCAGCTGCGGTCAGGAATATCTGCCAGCTCGGACACCATGAGGGAAGCACTGTCCACTGACGCTGTGGGAATTAGAGATAAGATAAAGGAAGAGTGAGTGGAATCACATAATGCTACTTGGGCTATAAGCTTAAAAGCTCACCGGACAAAAACACTGTAATGGTTTTATGGCTCCAGCTATGAGGCTTAAGGGTACTCCTTCTTTGGTGGAGGGGACTGTCCATATTACAAGACAGTCCATTCAATATTTGACGTTTGTATGTAGACAACAGGACACTTGGGATCATGCATGTCTTATTTACATTTAGGGCATTTAGCTGACGCTCTTATCCAGAGCGACTTCCAAGGTTAATCATATTACAGGTAGGCCAATGTGGTGTTAGGAGTCTTGCCCAAGGACTCTTATTGGTGCAGCACAGTGTAGTAACCCAGACCAGGACCCCACATGGTGTGGTAGCTCAATGACAAGTGGTGTTATCCATTGCGGCACACCAACCACCCATTATCACACAACATCCACAGTTCACTTTATTATTTAGTTTATCTAATATTTATTATTATTTTTAGAGCTTCCCATTAATTTTCTGAACCTATGAAGTTACACACTTTTATACACTTACCTGCAAATCTTTATGCAAATAATAATATTAAATAAAACAGAATTATCTTAAATCTAGTTGATACATATTTTAAAAAATAATAATTTTGAGATTGTTATAAGATCATTTTCAGATTATTTGACCAGAATTTCTTCCTGGTTTTAAAATCGGCACTAAATATACCACCACTTTTATTTTTAAGAAATTAAGGAGTGGGCTTAAAACCAGCCAAGCTATCTGCTAATACAGTGAGACAACTTGGCTTATAAATTTAAACTAAAACAAACATTTAACTGGAAACAACAATCTTAGAACGATGTAACAACTAGATTTAAGATCATTCTACCAACCAATATTTATGTAGTGTTGAAAACATGACTTCTTAATTTTTAAACAGACGTGAATACATGAGAAGCAATAAGGAAAGTTAAGACATTACTGTGGACAGATGAAATATTTCAAGTTTGGAATAATAGTTAGGTCGTTTAGGCAATTACACAGCACGGTAAGACTAAAGCTATATGTCTTGGTGTTCTTTCCTGTGGTCTTCATAGAATTTGTATTTATAGTGTTTCATGATCACATATTAACCTATATGATAATATTTGGTAGATAATAGCTGGAGTTCTGCTCTCAAGCCATACTTACAACACAAAAATCTTCTATTTACTTGTGTACCTGAAACTTCTCATATTGAGACTGTTTTAAGCTCAGGGGCAGTCGTGGGTTGGAGGTTGGGGAACCAGCCTTGTGACTGGAGGGTTGCCGGTTCGATTCCCTGAGCCTACAGTAACGACTGAGGTGCCCTTGAGCAAGGCACCTAACCCCCAACTGCTCCCCGGGCGCCGTGGATAGGGCTGCCCACCGCTCCGGGTAAGTGTGCTCACTGCCCCCTAGTGTGTGTGTGTTCACTAGTGTGTGTTTGTGGTGTTTCACTTCACGGATGGGTTAAATGCGGAGACTAAATTTCCCCACTGTGGGATCAATAGGGGATTAAATTAAATCCTTTTAGGATCATCTAACTCATTTCCGGATGTTTTTCTTATGGATTTTAGCTGATTTTAATAAACGGATTTTAACAAAACATGCTTGAAGAAAGCCAAACTATCTGCCAATACAGTGAGAAAATTTGACTTACTAAAATCAACTTAAAATAAAATAAAATTAATAAAAATAAGTTACATAATGTTAAAAATGAGCTTATAACAGAATTAGATTTTTGAGAAATATCAACCAGATATAAGATCACTTGGCTTGCCAAGTTACCGTATTTGTAGTGGAGCTCTATTCACAGCACTGTCATTTTAAAACACTTTACAGAAGGCTACCACTCTGATATACTGTACATACACCCAAACGATCACATTCAGTAGATATTATAGCTTTTATAATAGCTCAGAAAAAAGGCTTCGGCCAAATTTCCATTTCAGAGATGAGTACAATGTTCCTGTTTGTGAGCCCGCCTCGTGTACAGTAATGCTGACACAGCTAAAAGACAGAACTACTTTAATTTAGCTCACATTACATAAACTTATATCAGCGTTAGCTACATACAGATGACACAACGTAGTTCTGCAGCATAACAAGTCCGTCCAAGGGTAATATTCTGTGTGCAGTAACTTCTATTACTCATATTTGCCACAATAAAGGCCAAAATACGAGATCAGTGCCGCTGGAAGGCCACAGCGTCTGTTAGCACTGCCGCCTCTACTAGACCTTAAGCCTAGGGCTGTTTCAGTTAGTGCTGATTCAGTGTATTATGAACCGTATCGAGTTAACAATTATGAGTTCACCATCAGATGAAATGGGACTGCAACATCGGCTCCATCATCAAGAGAGCCCAACGGAGGATGTCCTTCCTGTCCCAGGAGCTGATGGTACAGTTCTACACTGTCACCATAGAATGTTATCGCCAGTGTGGGGCAGCTTAGCCACCAAACAGGACACTCACAGAGTGCGGCGCATCATCAGGTTCGTAGAGATAACCACTGGAGTTAAACTACCCACAGTGTTGGATCTGCACACCTCGAGAACCAGGAAGCGTGCAGAGATCATCACTGATTAGGTTGGCCACACATCCGGCTTTAGGCTAGACAGTCTGGTTTTTCAACCAGTCCTCCGTCAGGCGCAGCACCTTGACGGATGTTCACTCACAAACAATACCATGTGTGCCATTTGCCTTGCATTTCAGTGGTTTACCAAGGTCATGTGATGTTGGCACTCGCCTCCCGGCTAACCGCAGGGCAGCCCTCTAAATGTTACTCAAGTAGAAAGCTCCCCTCTGACTCACGAATGTCATCCATTCCATCCAATTAGGTGAGTAAAGCCATCATTTACGTGTTACATAAGTTAGGATATGATATTAATTCGGTTCTAGTATCTAGAACTTTATGATGTCCTCCTTTTGGTGGTCACCCTGGCCATCACCTGCTCTAGCATCTTCCTTAGGCCGGTGCTTTAGCCAAATACGGATCAAGACCACCAGGCAACAGAGAAGCTTCTTCCCGCATGCCACCACGCTCCTGAACAGCTGAACATTACAATGCACTTAACACATCCCCACTCTTCCTATACATCTAGAATTACCTAAACACATAGGCTGTATTTAAAATGAAACACTGCTATACTGCACACTATATACGCCCCCTGTGTGTGGTATACAGTACAGTAACAAGTTCTGACCTACAGTGTAGTATACTAAAACAGTCACACGACCAGTTACCTCACATTTACCCCAGAGCTGTTATTACTGTATCCACTGTTTAGAGCTAGCTGCTGCTAACTCTGCTCAGTTCACCTGAGATACGGTTAGCCTAGCTGTTAGCTTCCCTCCGCTATTTCACTCTAAAACTGATCCTCTAAAGCGAGTTCATCTTTTATTAATCTTCAGACCTGTATATTTAACTTTCTGAGGCTCATTCTTATGAACACACACCCCACTACATCACAACCCACACAACAACAGGACCTGTGATTATTGTATCCACTTTACAGAGCTCTGCTAAAGCTTCTCAGTTACCTTGATTACGGTATAGTCGCACTGTTTCCCCTAGAGCTAGCTGCTGCTAACGCTGCATCTTATTAATTTTCACCTGATATACGGTTAAGCCTAGCATTCTGATGAACACACACCCCACTACACCCACATTTACCTCAGAGCTGTTATTACTGTATTCACTGTTTAGAGCTAGCTGCTAACGCTGCTCAGTTCACTGCTAGCTGTTAGCTCCCTCGGCTAGTTCCCTCTAAAACTGATCCTCTAAAGCGAGTTCATCTTTTATTAATCTTCAGACCTGTATATATAACTTTCTGAGGTTCATTCTGATCAAAACACACCTCACTACAACCACTCCACCCACATTTATACTCAGAGTGGGCTGTGTTTTGCTCTTCAATGTTACCCGCCGCCATTTTCTCTGGCTGAAGCAGTACTGAGAGCTGGTGAGGATGAGGGGATGCAGTACACCATGAAGATAGCTCCACCTGTATACTAGCAACTCTGTCTGGAGTAGAACACCATCCGGGGATCTCCAGGGTAATACAGATCTCCAGTTTGGTCACATACTACATACTACTTTCAGGCAGATGTAGTATGTGAGTAGTATGTAGTATGCCATTTTGAATACAACCATACCCTCTATATTCTGGACACTCTTCCCACTTCCTGTTCCTTCTGTATATGACTATGGCAGATAGAAAGCACGGCAATGTGCCAGTATGGTCATGTATTCATTTAGCCCACATAGTGTGAGGTTCAGGTTTAAACATGGCACGTAAAATCAGCCATCATCCATAAAAATCCCTCTGGGGCTATAAAGGTTTGTATGACAGTGATGCTCTACAGCCGGCTTCCTCTAACTGGGGCTAAAATCTATGAGCCTATGAATCTCAAACCTTCTCTGAACCCTCTCTCTCTCTTTAGGTGACACCAGCTTTGCTTCCTGACCACTTACCCTGAGTGCTGAGGCCTGCTGTAGTGTTCCTCTCACACATGCTGGACTCTGTGGCCTGCTGCTCCAAGCTGGTGGTGACCTGCAGGAAGACAACAATGCATGGACTTCAGTTATACACCATAGGCAGCATACTTCATGTCTCTGACAGCTTCAGCAGCTCATACGTGTTTACTGGTAGAGTAAGATTTACATCATGCTGCATTTAGACCCCCGCAGTGTAGGGTCTGGGGATATGGAGACCTCTCAGTTGGAAATGTGTAGTTGAATGCCGTGTGCGTATGAACCACTTTTTCACCACTGCATTAAATTCAAAAGCCTAAATCCCAGATAGCAAAAGGATGTGGGCCACATCTGGCAAAGATATGGCACTGGTGGTCCCACTGTTGGCACTGGCAATCTGGCCCACCTGTCCCAAAACAGACTTGGTCCACACACTAACACACCACCACCATGTCAGCATCAATGCAGTGCTGAGAATGATCCACCACCCACATAGTACCTGCTCTGTGGTGGTCCTGTGGGGGTCCTGACCATTAAAGAACGGGGTAATACAGTATACAGAGAAACAGATGGACTACAGACTGGACCTGTAGAACTACAAGGACACTGTAGACACAAAGAGGTGGTTTGATTGTTATGGCTGATCTGTGTACTATAGTGTACTATACAGTACTATATCTACTCCATACTGGAATAATCTCAAGCTGTGTGCAAAAAGGCCAGCCACAAATGACTTCCATCAGCTGTAGTCCTGCCAAGGTAATGACCATCTATAAAAAGAGGCCACTTGTGGAGTTATTATGTTCCCAATGGACAGTCTATTATGGGCCCAGCACATTATAAGCAAGTACCTATTCACACATACAGTACGCAACAGAGAACATCAAGTGTGATGCAGGTGAGAACATGTGGGCAAATCATGCCAATCAGCAACATTCACAGAACCCTGAACCCTCCACACATTAGCCACATACATCAAAACCCAGTCGACCAATCACTGCAACACTGTCAGCCAATGGAGAGGGTTCTGTGATTACTGTGCAAATGCTGAAGGTAACTATACAGATTGGACTAGGTGGCGCAGCAGACTCACATCAAGAAGGGTCTGGGTCCGTTTCCCCAGGTTCCCTTCTGCATGGCATATCCATGTTCTCTCCTCCCAAAGCCGTGTTATTACGTGAATCGTTGAGCGCTAGGATAGGCTCCAGCACTCCTCAAGATAGATAAGTGGCTTAGAGAGGATGAATGAATGAACTGGACTGGCTGCATTTTGCTGCTGACCACAGGAAACAAGTGTAACAGCTGTGACTGGATCTGGCATGTACTGGACAAGTTTCTGGATGTAGCCACATCAATGTTCAGACACTCTTACATCAAAGAACTCCACAGTTGGGCCAGATTTGGTGGATGCCTTCCCTGAGACAATTCCGAGGGGGATTTAGCCACTGCTGGTAGACCCGTATGACTATACACTTCCATAAACCATACGCCCTGTGGTGGCGGTCCTGATCCACAGAACATACATAACCTAGTGGTTCTACCTTAACACCAAACAGGTCAGTTGGTTCCTCGAAGTGGACGGTTTCATGATCCACAGGAGTATACATAACCATAGTGGTTTTATACCTTAAACACAACATGGTAGATGCGTCCTTGATCCACAGAGCATAC